>BQNB010072566.1:11558-32397 GCA_026074375.1 Tanacetum coccineum
GTGGGCTTCTACTTTATTCTTCTAAGTACTACTTGGTGTTTGCTGAATCTTATCTTTCTTTGTATTTCCTGAAGGTTGTGATCCGCTAGCACTAGTAGATGATTTTACTCTTGTAGAAGACAACATAGGTTTGTTAGAAACTAGGTTTGATGAAGAAGATGTTTTTGTGTTTGTGTTTCCTGTGGATGTGATAGTCTTAGTGAATCTAACTCTTTTGTCATTGTTCTTTAGGGTCACAACCACTAATTTGTCACTTAAATTGTTGATGCTAGGGCAGGTTTGTCTGATTATTATAAGCAACTCCTGAATTCATTTGGTATACTTACAAGTAGAGTCTAAGGAATTATCTAAAGGATTTTAAGATTTTCCTTGTTCAACTACTTCCTTAGAATCACAGCTTGTTCCTGAGTGTGCCTAAGGTAGTTAGAGTGAGCTGTCCTATTGTTCAACAATTTAGGAGCTATTGGTTCTATATCAACTTTAAGCATTTCTAGAGCAATAGTGTGTTTGGTAACAATACTATCAGCTAAATAGTTTCCTTTAAGTTTCTTTAATTCATCCTTAAGAGCTGTAATGACCAGATCTTTTTCCTGAAGACTTACATTTAAATCAGAGATTTCCACAGACTTTTGATTGACTTGATTAATTAAGGCATCACATTGTTCTTTTGATCGAATACATGTTGGTTTGATCGAGTCATACAGTTGCTTATAGGTTTGTTTCAAATGTTCATTCTCAGCAATAAGCTTTGACACCTTATGATCCAATTCAATGTTTATAGTTTCAATCTCTTCTATGTCCTTTTTGACCTTATCCTCATTCATATTTCCATTTAAAGATTTAATTCTCTCTTTTAACTTCCTTATGACCGTGTCTTTCTCTTATGACTTAGATTTCAATTCATTTAATTCGAAGTGTTGATCAAAATTTGGAACACTTTGATTTGAAACATAATTGTCCCTTTGAAAAATTTCTTGATTAAGTTGAGTATCAACTTCTAAAGAGATGCAATGTTTTTCAAGAGTTGTATAACTTCTGAATAGTTTATCGTAAGTCTCTTTTTAATTGAAATCCTTTTTTGTTGAGAAGCTCAGTCTCAAGTTTGACATATATTTTACATTCATGCACATTCACAGAAGCATTATTCATAGAAGAATTCATAATTATGTTCACTATATCTTTGTTGATGACTTGTTCCAAGAGTCGTTCGTTCTCATTTAAAACTTGATTCATTTTAACTTCAAATGTTTTTAACTCTAAACGATGTTGTTCTACAGCCTGTTCCATTTGATGAAAGACATTTTGGACTTAGTAAGTTCTTCAATTAAATATTGATCGAATGTATTGAATATGTCCTTCAGTGCTTTTACAAATGGAATAATTTCATCCCTAAAACAAGATTTTATATGTTCAAACCCCCATGAGCCCTCAGTGATAGCTGTGGCTGTGGTTCTTTCTTTGACAGCCACGTCAAAGCCAGCAAGATGGTGTTTAAGTTTCTTCAAACTCGTATTTACCATGCTGACTTTAGGAAGTTCTTTTGGAACCTCAACTTTGGTGGGTCTACAAGAAGGACTAGGATCTAAAGAATTCATAGAATTCTGACACCAAAAGGCTTATTCAGCAGATAATTTAGTTTGTGAAACAAATCTTTTTTCAAAATCTTAAGAAAGTGGGTTAAGAACAGCATAATCAACTGGTGTGGTATTAACTTTCTTTTCTAAAACCATTGGATCATGTTGTTTTAAAAGCATTTTTGAACGACTCTCTTCAACAAGCATTAGGGTCTCTTTGGAGTTAGGAATCACAATATCACTAGTGTTCTTAATGACATTACCATTATAAAGCTTTGGTTCCAAATGCTGAGCTTTCTTCAGATAAAAATGATTTTGAAAACCTAGAGCTTGTTTCGTGATATGATCATAGAAAAACTGTGGTTTTCTCAACATGTGAACAGTTTGTGCTGATTGATCTCTTTTATAAACAATATTATCCAGCTGTTTGATCTTCTTTTCTAAAGCAATTTATCTATCAATGTTTCTAGATTCTTCTTTCTTAAAATTATTTTTAAGAAGAGTAACTGTTTGCATTAAAGATCACTAGTACAAATCTGGGATTTGGTCACACATGGGCAAATGGAAAGGCCACACATTCACATATTTATGTGGCTAACGGTACCAAAATAGACAACATTTACTAATTAGCCACACATGAAATTTTGATGCGTGTGACCATTAGAACTGTATTGCCATGCATTCAAACAGTTATGTGGCTAAAGGTAACTGGTAATTTTTTATATGATTATTTAGCCACATATGAATTTGGAACGCGTGACAAATACAAGTAAGGTTGAAGCATTAGTCACGATATACATATAAATAGTGACAAATATATGTCACACACTTAAACACTGAGACCAAATGCCATATATGGTCACACTAAACGTTTTGTCACACATTATTTAAGTGTAGCCAAAATTCAGTACATATGATCACGTAACTTAATATGTGTTTTTAAAGTTTAGTTTGTGTTAGCTTGCCAAAAGCTAATGTGTATAGTCACATTTACTTCTAGCATGATCATGTGACTATATGCCATTACAATAGCCACATCATATCACAAATGTGTGACTAAATTATGTTTATGGCCACATTTAAGGTGATTATATGTGACCAATATATTCATAACAGTCACAAGTAAATGTAGCAATTATTTAGTTTGTTTACAAGTTTTATCTTTTTCTTTTGACCAGTGTTGTATATATCAGCCTTGGTGGTCGATATATCGCTTCTTGGCGGTCAGCCGATACGTTTTTTTACTAATCGGTAAAAAAATCGGTTTCGGTCAATATCGATCAAAGTCAGTCAAAGTCGGTCAAATCGGCCACCTAGGTCAACGATGGTCAACATATCGACTGATTTTTGATGGTCTGATTTTCTGGTTTTTGTGGTGTTTTCTGGTGAAGAAGTTGCAGAAAGGGAAGGAGAAGACGAGGGAGAAGAAATGGGGCGTTATTTGTGGTATTTAGGGTTTTTTGTGTTTTTGTGGTATTTTAGTTGTTTTTTAGCCCACTAACTGAATTCCAGCATTGACCCAACATAAAATTAAGTGGGCTTTAGTTAAAACTTAACCAAAATCACATACATCATACATTTCTAAAATATATAACTAAAAAATATAAAAAGACTAATAAATTTAATAAAAATATGTATATTATTTTTAAAAAAATAAATTCCTTTATGATTTATGGTATCCGCCGAGAAACTGATATATCGCTGCCAAGACTGATATTTCGCTTGAAGGTGGTCGACCACCGAGATACAGCTGAGCAATTTTTACAACCTTGCTTTTGACATCAAAAAATTTCAATCAATGTTCCTCGATTTATTTAGCTCTTCACCGGGACAAGAAAGATGTCATCTTTAACTATTTCCCCATCCTTTAGTCACTGTGAGTGTTTTAAAATTCTGTTCAATCTGGTCAGTTGAACCGTTTTTGGTCGAAAACGGGCTAAAATGAACCGGTTTTTTAGGCTTGAAAACACATTTTGACCCGTTGAGTTTCATGTGACCCGAGTCAACACAGTTCACTAATGTCGGTCGTGTTTGATATTTTTCTTTAATTTTTAAGAATAATATCATATCTCCACATACTTTCATAATTTTTATTTTTAAAAATATATATGATAAGTTTAGATTGATCGTGATGATGAATAATGTTGTTTTTAAGTTTACAACTTGAAATGTTGTTGAATTGTATGTGTTTGGTATTATATAATATATGTTATAAAGGTATTATGTGGTTAGTATTGATTTGTTTGGCTTTATGTATTTTTTTTGCAAGGTGAACCACTTTTTATTACTTTCCAAACATTTACACAAATATGAAATTAAGGACAACATTCTTGTCCCTAATACAAGAACAGAATGTAGAATACAACATACGAACTAATACTACCAACTATATTGATTTGTTAGGCTTTATGTATTGTTTTTTTGTGCAAGGTGAACCACTTTTTATTACTTTCCAAACATTTACACAAATATGAAATTAAGGACAACATTCCTGTCCCTAATACAAGAACAGAATGTAGAATGCAACATACAAACTAATCCTACCAGCTATATCTGATAACAAGCAGTGCTTCACACATTTTTATCTCTGATACTCCCTTCATATCAAAGACAAGGACAGACAGTGTATCTGACCTCCTTTGTTCACCAAATAGCACCATACCATATCTTCACAACTACATTTCCACACCTCCCATTCCCCTACACTATTCAACCAGCATCCACAATAGCATAGGGAAGAAAGAAGGGTGGCATCATTGTGCAAGATATAGTCCCATTCACAATACTATAGGGGCTCTTCCATCCTAACTACATTTCCTGCAAGTAGTTACCAAACCAAACTAGCATCACACCATCACTGGAAATGATTCAGAAACAACCTGCAGGCATCATTAGGACAGAAACACCCCCTACAGTATATCCATCCTAACCTCCAATAGCAAAGATACATCAGAACAAGAGGATATCCGTTCTACTCAGTACCATGCTCTCCCAAGGCTTTATGTATTGTTTGTATCAGATATAAAGGTGTTATATATATCCGTGTTTGTCGATACGAAACAACCTATGTCTTAAATTTGTAGGGACGTATTATAAGAAGCCGTTACACTTGTTTTTAGCGACAAGTTTCTGAAGTCGCAAAAATCAATGACTCGTTTCCAACAACTTATCATCTAACACCACTAAACACGTTGGCAACGTAAAATGCGTCGCTAGTTATGTCGTTGTAAATGTTGCTAAAACACATTTTTCATGTAGTGTGCGATTTTCGGACTCACGTATATTTAACTTTTAAGTTGTTTTTGTTGTGTAGGCCTCATATTCATGTTTGTCAAACATTTTATGTCATAAGATGAAAGCTCAATGTACGTTCAAAATTAATCAGGCCCATTTTTGTGTTAACTAGAAAGTAGATTTAACCAATTGAACGTGTATGAAAAGTATCGTAAATGAATTAAGGGGGTGTTTCTTTTTTTCTTAATGGTCAGGTTGCAGAAATTCCTTAACCCAACTTGTAAAAAGAGTTTATTTTTTACTTAATACAAAAGAAAATCCTGTTTGTGAAAGAGGGCTAAATATATACTTCCTTCGTCTTTAAATAAGTATCCACTGTTGACTTTTAAAGTCTTTTTCAATCAACTTTGACCTTAAATTATTTTGTTTGTGTTATATAATACTTAATTAAAATTACATCAATGAAAATACAATTAAAACCCAATCCATTCATATATTTTGCATCAAGTATTATATAACACAAAAAGATATAGTTAAGGTCAAAGTTGTTGAAAAATGACTTCGAAAGTCAAAAGTGGACACTTATTTAGAGACGGAGGGAGTAGTTGTTTCCATCCAGGATGCTCTCTTTTTTCTATTTTCTTCATTCTCCCTCAAATAACACATTTATTTGTTCTCATACACACCCACCCTCCCATGACAACCTACTTTCATGTCCAATACGATCCACCATGCTATTCCCCCGTCTCCACCACTCAGTCGTCGTCACTGCAAATCCGATCTCTCAGGCAGATTTTCTTCATGTCGACATAATCACCTCGTCTACATAAACTTTAGGGATTTTTCTCACTGAAATTACTTATTTTAGATTGTCTAAAAAACATATCAATTGATATGAGTGGATCCGTTATGGTGTCGTTTAGTTTATATTTTTGAAACTTTGTAGTGATTGAAGTTTTAATAATATATATTTTGTTTGATCTTTGATTTCAGATTGTTTACGAAAGATTGTATATTTGGTTTAATTGATTTGATTATAATATATTGTATAATTGATTTTTATTTTTTCACTATTGGATATAAAAAATTTCATGTATCTGTTCTTTCTAAAATGGGTCTTGGGGAATTCAATTGAACGTATTCTGATTTTTTGGGTTTGAATTTGTTATGGATTTGCACCGATTTTGAAGACAACGGTAAACTGGACATTTTGGTATTTTGAGATCATTATTCAGGATGGAAAAGAAACATGTAAATGTTGAAACCGTCCTTACTCAAAACAGCATTATTAATCTAAACAGGAACTGTTTTCAAACAGAAAATGTTTTCAAACAGAAAAAAAAGAAACATCCCCTAAGTGCTCTATCCAATAAAAAATAGTTATTTTTTTTGGAACGGCGAGTTAGTACAGTTACTAAGTTAGTTATCAAGAGAAAAGTTTCATCTTAACCATCAATATTTTTCATCAAATTAAAAACACACTTTCATCTTTTTTTAAATCAAATTATCTCGCAAACTATTAATCATTACGCAAAATTAATTGTACCATCACGGCGTTAATTAAATTATCTTTCTATAGATAGACACTTCTATACACTTTCGACGTACTTTTTTTTCTTTCTAATTTCCGCTCATAAAATCACATGTGATTAGAAAAATCACATATGATTTATTACTTTATAAATCACATGTAAATTTGCGAAATCACATGCGATTTATGAAATAACACATAAATATCAAATGGGAAAATCTTAACCATTCATATTTTTCATCAAATTAAAAACACACTTTCATCTTTTTTTTTAAATCAAATTATCTCGCAAATTATTAATCATTACGCAAAATTAATTGTACCACATCAACGAGAATTTTCTATAGATGGACACTTCTATACACTTTCAACGTAGTCCATTGTGCTTACGAACGAGTGGAGCGTCTTCAATGCGAGTTGTGCGTGGAGTTTGACTAGAAAAATCACATATGATTTATTACTTTAAAAATCACATGTAAATTTGTGAAATCACATGTAAATTTGTGAAATCACATGCGATTTATGAAATAACAAATGATTTTTTTTTTGAAAAGCAAATAACACATGATTTTAAAAACAACAAATCACAAGTGATTCTACAAATCATGTGTGATTTTTCTATGTGGAAATCTTAATACCAAAAAATCGTAGATAATTATTTTCTCCTTTAATTTAAGAACATGATTAATAATTATTTTCTCTTTCCTTTCCTTTGTCTAAGAACAAATCAACTAAGACTTTTTTTTTACTTTTTCATTCTTTTCACTTTCCTATTCTTTTCATTTTTTTTTCCTTTAAAACTCAAGAACATAGCGTAGGTGTCCAAAAGGCTTAAGTCGCTCCTATTGAGTGAACTAGAAATAATAGTTACTCCGAATATCAAACTTTAGCTTTTGTTCACCCCAAAATATACAGAGCCAATCTCCAAGGCTCCTTATCGCATGGCTCCGATTGAGTTGAAAGAGTTGAAGGATCAAGTTGCAAGAGTTGTTGGAGCGAGTTTTATCCGCCCAAGTGTATCGCCATGGGTTGGTCACCAGTTTGTTCGATTCAAGAAAAAAGACGGTAAGCATAATTGTGTATCGACTACCGTGAATTAAACAAGATACTATCCTTAAATCGTTATCCCCTTCCACGTATTGACGATTTATTCGATCAGCTTCAGGGTGCTAAGCATTTCTCCAAGATAGATTTAAGATCGGTTACCATCAGTTACGAGTGAAAGAGCAGGATATTTCCAAGACTGCTTTTCGTACACGTTATGGCCACTATGAATTTCTGGTTATGCCTTTTGGTCTCACGAATGCTCCAGCAGTGTTTATGGACTTGATGAACCGAATCTTTCATGAATTCTTAGACAAGTTCGTCATCGTATTCATCGATGATATTCTGGTTTTTTCTAAATCTAAAGAGGAACATGAGGACCATCTTCGCACTGTTTTACAGATCTTACGACAAGAGAAACTATATGCCAAGTTTTCCAAGTGCGAATTTGTTATTATAGTGGCTTTCTGGGTCACATAGTTTCACAGAAGGGATTAACCATGGATCCGGCGAAGGTAGGCTATCACTAAAGTGGCCAAGACCGACTCAGAGACTGAATTAAGGAGTTTTTCTCTTTCCTCGATTAGCATGCTATTATCGCAGATTTGTAGGATGGGTTTTTCACGACTAGGCCCTTACCTTGACTAAGCTCATGCGAAAGGGTGAGAAGTTTGTTTGGAACGACGAGCGAGAGGAGAGCTTCGAAGAGCTTAAGCAGCGTTTAGTCTCCGCACCTATCCTTACTCTCCCATCCGGTTCAGGTGGATTTCAGATTTATAGTGATGCTTCAAAGAAAGGTCTGGGTTGTGTACTCATGCAGCATGGGAAAGTGATTGCCTATGCATCACGACAGCTAAAACCTTATGAGGTGAACTATCCTACCCATGACCTAGAATTAGCAGCTGTTGTCTTCGCACTGTAAAATTTAAGAGACACACTTGTATGGCGAATCATGTGACATTTCACCGATCATAAAAGTCTCAAGTATATTTTCACTCAGTCGAGAATTAAATATGAGACAAGAGACGTTGGTTTAGAGTTACTAAAGGAATTAGAATACACCAACAATCAGTATCATCCAGAGAAAGCAAATGTGGTGGCTGACGGCGTTATAAGTAGGAAATCAGGAATGATAGCCGCATCAAAGTAGAAGAAGAGATTATTCGTAGATCTGGAACGTTTGGACATAGAAGTAATGTGTTCGGTGGACAGAATGGTTGTCTGGCTATCTGAGGTTGAGCCCTAACTTAATTTCTCCAGATTAAGGTCAGCTCAAGAAGGATGATAGGTGAAATCTGGTCAATCAACTCATAATTTAGACAAGCTGACCGAGATTCCAATGTTGATAAGTGATAGGCATTCTTGCAGAGAGCACTAAGTTATGTGTACCAGAAGATCGCTGCACTTCAGAGAGGTTTTGATGACCGAAGCTCATAGTTCTCCTTTTCTCTATCCATCCCGGTTCGACGAAATGTATCATGATCTCAAGCAACACTTTCTGGTGGAGTGGATGAAACGAATGTAGCAACAATCGTATCAAAGTGTTTATCTGTCACAAGTAAAGATCGAACTTCAGCGTGCAAGTGGGTTAACTACAACCATTAAGAGATTCACTGTTGGAAATGGGAACGAAATATCTATGATTTCGTTACAGTTTTACCACACGGGACTCAAGAGGAACCACACGCTATCTGTTTGTCGTGGATCGTTTGACCAAGACCGCGCATTTTCTTCCTATTCGTAAGGATTTTTCCATCAGTAGATTGGCAGAGATGTTCCAGCAAGAAATCGTTCGACTACACGGTACTCCATCAGCAATCGTATCCGATAGAGATCCACGTTTCACGTCTCGTTTCTGGAAAGGTTTACAGAACGCTTGGGGAACCAGGCTCAAGTTCAGTACGGCTTTTCATCCAGAGACAGACGGACAGTCAGAACGTACGATTCAGACACTGGAGGACATGTTACGTTCATGTGCATTAGAATGGACAGGAAATTGGGACGACTACATCTGTTTAGTTGAGTTCGCGTATAATAACAGTTGGCATGCAAGTATCAAGTGCGCTCCCTTTGAGATGTTATACGGTAGGAAATGCCGTGCTCCTATCTGTTGGGACCAAGTTGGTGAGCGGGTTCTTGAGGGCCCAGAGATGATTGAGGTGACCAATGAGAAGGTCGCTGTCGCCAGGGAAAAGCTTAAAGAAGCTCAGACACGTCAGAAAAGTTACGCCGACAAGCATCGCAGATTGTTAGAATTTCAGCCTGGTGAACATGTTTTTTTGAAAGTATCACCTACTCGTGGAGTCAGGCGTTTTGGTATTAAGGGCAAGCTTAGTCCTCGTTTTATAGGACCGTTTGAAATTCTGGAACGCGTTGGTGAGGTTTCTTATCGTTTAGCGTTACCTCCCCAACTCTCTCATGTTCACAACGTATTTCATGTATCTTTACTCAGAGGTTACAAGTATCATCATCTCCACGTTGTCTCTTATCCATTTGGTCAGATCCGTGAAGATTTATCTTACACGGAAGAACCCGAGTCTATTCTAGACCGTCAAGTCAGAGTCATGAGGAAAAAGACTATTCCTTTCGTTAAAATCCTTTGGAGGAATCATCCTGAACGGGAAGCCACTTGGGAAACCGAGGAGTCTATACGGACTTCCTATCCTCATTTTCTTCCATGATCTGGTATGTTCTTTTCAGTCGTATCATGTTTCTAATTCGAGGACGAATTATTCTTTTAAGAGGGGAAGAGTTGTAAAACCCACATGAAAATACCATGAAATTTAAAATTTTAATAAACAATAAAATCACGACAAGAAAACCTATGAATTTAATATCACGACAAGTTATCACACGAAATTAAAATCTACGAATCATGAACACACGAAGATACAAAATACGATGTGAAAATAAAAACTAAACAATTTCTTTTTGGGCTTATGAATATTTCGGCAAGACACAAGAAAAGAAAAGGCCCATGTTTAATTTTTAAAAGCCCAAGCCCAAGGTCCTAATTATAACTACAAGAAACTAGGTTTTTACCTCATTTAATTTGTTACAAGAAATCAAAATAAGAAACCCTAACCCATTCTACAAACCGGCGGCACCCACAAGGAAGGAGGAACAAGTTTGATCTTGGTTCGTGGAATCATTGTGTTTTCTATCTCTATTCCATCCTCGATCTATTCCTGTAATCGGTAAACCATGAAAACCTTTCTATCTCTTTTCTGAAATATTATGCATGCATGAAAATAAACCTTAAGAAATAATAAGAATGAAGCTATGATATGAAAATAATTTAAATCGATTCATGAGTTGGGTTGTGTGGTTCGCGGGTCGAATGAAACACAAGCCGAGTACCTCTAGGGTACTCGGCACTTATGTGGTTTTGGGGATTTATTTTCGAGCGACCTTAGGCCAAAGAAACCCAAGCCGAGACCCCATGGGTACTCGGCATATATATGTTTTTACCATGATCTTGTCGGGATATTTTGCGTTGGAGTTGTGGTCTAAGAAACAAGCCGAGACCCCTATGGGGCTCGGCACTTTCATGTTTCAACGATTAGGGATGTTGTGTTCGTTGGGGTTGAGCAAACCAAGACCACGCCGAGACCCCTAGAGGACTCGGCAAATATATGTTTTCAGTTTGAACATGTTCGAGTTACTTAGGACCCAAAGGAAAACAAGCCGAGTCCCTTAAGGACTCGGCACCCGCATGTCATATTATGTTTGTGTTGTTTCGTTTGGACTACGATCAAACCAAGACCAAGCCGAGTACCTCTAGAGTATTCGGCACTTTCAAACCGCTTTATTTTGGATAAATTCGTGTGTGTAGGTTTTTCGATCCATGGGAACGCAATGCCGAGTACCATAGTACTCGGCATATATATATATATATATACGATGGGTAAATATGTTGTGCGGCCAAGACCAAGCCGAGTACCCCTAGGGTACTCGGCACACATAAAATGTTGGGTATTTTTCGACTTATAAGAGGGGTGTATGACTTAATATGTTTTTTGGCTTATTAATGGACTTATGATTTTCGGTTCATAAACGAGGCTTATGAACTTATAAATTTTGGCTTAATTGGGTTATGGTCGTATGTGTAAATCGGCTTATATTAGCTTATTGCATTAAAAAAATTTTGGTTATACATGTGGGCTTATGGTTAAGTGTTAGGTTTAAGCGTTGGCTTTACGAGCCAATTTAATTTGGCTTATGTTTGTTTGCACATGGACCAGTGTTATCCCAAGAGACACAACGAGGCCCAATGGGCTCGGACAAGTCATCGTGTTGTAGTTGACGTATGTGTGTGAGGCCCAAGACCAAGCCGAGGCCCAATGGGCTCGGCAACATATAATTACCCTAAGTGCCTTTAAAACCCTAACTTTAATAAATTTCATTTTTAAACCTTAAACTTTCAAGTAATGACAATATTGACCCCTAATTTATGGAAATGACATTTTAGACCCTTAAACTTTAATTGATTATAGTTTTACCCTTGAAATCATGAAAATGACATTATGTCCCTAATTATAAATAATTACCAATTATAACTAAAGTATATTAAATAACATGATTTATCTAAATAAATAACAATAGATTATTTATTATCCAAGACACAAGAAACGGAAACCTGCTATTTTTAGAAAGTTACTATTTACGGAAACCTGCTATTTTTAGAAAGTTACTATTTACGGAAACCTGCTATTTTTAGAAAGTTACTATTTACGGAAACCTGCTATTTTTAGAAAGTTACTATTTACGGAAACCTGCTATTTTTAGAAAGTTACTAATTATGGAAACCTGCTATTTTTGGAAAGCTGCTATTTATAGAAACCTGCTATTTTTGGAAACTTACTAAATAAGGAAAGTTACTACTTTTAGAATATCAAGTACAATAAGATACAAATCATGGTATCCAATAATCCAAGAAACATACAAGTATACCAATCAAGGAAAGTTACTAAAAATAGAAAGAAACTTAAATCATGCACAAGTAACTTATACAAGCTCTTTATCATGTAGCACGTGTGAAGACGGAGTGATATCTTTCTATTTCTTCCTTTCACTGCTTCATTGTCCAGGTACGGATATTCCGTCCTTTCAGTAAGGACATTCTTTCTTTTCATGATTCATCCCCAGAACTGCTATGCTTCCCTATTCTATTTTTGCCAGTGAATTTATTCCATTTATTTTATGTCCACGGCCCGAGCTATATATATATGCAATGACCATGATTTTATGTGACTTACCACCTAGTTAGGAGGTACCATGACATGCACTTAACTAGGCACACTGTGGTCATGACTCTTTTCCGCGTTTGAGAGTGATTTCACGCGTGTCCACTTTTCATGTTACTTTACTTTCATGTCTGGCCATTATTAATCGGGCGTAATGGGTTCATCCTAGTTTACAAGTTTATACGTTCATGGTGATTGGTTGTTGTGCTCTACATCCCACACATTGGAGTTGATCCCTCCACCCATTTCAATTTAAAAGTTAGGTCACCCCTCAAGTACATGTTGAGCATCCCCTCTACTTTATGCATGTAATGCACGTTATTATTATGTATGAATATATAGCTCTGTGGGCAAACCCTTATTTCTATGTATGCTACCATTGACATTCCATTATAACTTTACATCTTAACAACCATGTTTCTACATGTTCATTTCCTAATTCTACATGACAAATTTCTCCGGTTCCTCATACACTCATATCTTTCCGCTGCTTTAATATTCCTATCCAGGACTTATGTTTTTTATTTTCATTATCATTATATCCTTCACGTGAGCGTTTATTGCTCAGCCGTAATCTTTCCATGTTTACTACGGCATGTAACTAGAGTAGTTGGCATAATAAAATGAGAAGATTGGTGCTAGGACGAGACCCTTTAGCTTCCCACTCCTATTATCATGTTAACGGGTGTTCTTTCTTATTTTCAGATAATTAAAGGGGATACTCCATCAAGAGACGAGGGAACGCACCCTAGACTCAGGGTACGGTATTTTACCTTAACAATTACCAGACCTGAAACCAAGTATATTCTGCATGTATTGTAAGTTTCGGATATTTGTTATTTTTTCCATGGAAAGTTTCCATTTCGGTAAGGCAAGTTATAATTTTGGTTTCACATCATGTTTTTTAATTCTCAGATTTACTAGATAAGAATTCTCATGCATTTACATCTCTACAGCTTTAAAGTTGCCTCCGCCGTAACGCGCAAGTCTTTTTTCATCTCGTTGTAATCAAAAGCAACATGCATGCTACATTTATGAATTCGAACCGGACCCAATATTATGCTACTTTATAGTCTATTTTAATTATAACATAAATACAATCATGAACCTATATGTGTATTAGAAGCTACAAAACGGGGTTATGAAAAACACGGGGTTTTGATATTATTATAATACACCCCTAACGTAAGACACTACTACACAAATAGGCTAGTGTCACGGAAGTTTGCATTAGTAAATTTTCGTTGCAAAATTGCAGCTATATATTGCAATGAATTATCGACGGAATAGCAACAACCAGAATTGCGTATCTGTTGCGAAAAGTAAATTAATTTCTTTTACAGTTATATTAATTCTTTTCGTTGCAATTTCGTTACAAATTTCCAAGATTTGCAACAGAGTTACAAAGAAAGACAAAAATTTCGGACTATCAAAGCTTTACACAATGCTAACTCTTCATCCTCGGTCCATGAAACACAGATACTTTAATTAGTTCTTTTGATCAACATGTGATACCACTATAATTACGAGGCTTATAGCGATTTCGATTATCTAACATAATTTTGGTTTATTAATAGGTTTTTTGACTTTCCAAAATTCAATCAAATATTAAGTACATATATGATGTCAATTAATTATTATCTAATTGGTAAAAGCTTGGCACGACAATTCTAAATCGATCATCCTTGAATTTTTTAACAATGGTAAGAAGTCGTGACAGTGATGAGGCGAGTAATGGGCGTTTTGGGGAGGTTTTATGCTAAAACAAAAAATTAAGTCGTAAATTAGTTTTGTTTTTGAAACTTATAAAACTTTTGGTTCCGCTTTATGGATTTTGGTTTTTAGACTTATTGTAGCATTTGTTTTGGGTTCAATGTTTTGAGTAGGGTTCACAATTCAGTTTTTGACCCACCACTTTTCAAGCGAAAACTGATCCCTTGAACTTTGTTGTATTTTAAAGCAACCAAGTGAAAGAAACTCAAAGTCTACGGTTGAGAACTTGAGATAGTAACTCACATCCTTTGTTCTCGATCTAGTCTGATATTTCAATACAACGAGTTGGATTACCCGCGCTCCGCCGCGGGACGTGAGATTAACGATGTAAAGGACCGATTACCCAAATGGTTTTTTTTATAAATTGAAAAAAAAATAATGGTCATTAAACTAAACTAACGGTCGTTACTTAACAACCGTTAGTGAGCGACGGGGTATTTTGTAATTTTTTAAAAGTGAGGGTAAGTTTCATAATTTTCACATAGTATGGGGGTATTTTGTAAAATTTACATGGGCCGAAAATGGGCTGGGCCGAAAATGGGCCGGGTCGGTTAATGAGCCGGTTTGTGGGCTGGGTTGTGGGCCGGGTCATGGGCCCCCGGCTGGGTCGGGTCGGCTACCCGGGTTGGGATTCAAGTTTCCTGCTGATTCATTATATTATAAATTATTTGACAAGTAGAAACATATAAAACCCACACCAAATTCAATAACCGCTTCATAATCCATCGCTATTAAAAAAATACCCATCGCTTCCCCAACACACGCACCAAATTCGATCACCGCCACCATAACAAATAACTCCGGCCACCCAAAAGATTCAATCACCATCAAGAACACTGGAGATAAGAATGAAGTCGTCGACGTGTGTTTGGATTTTCTCAAGAACTTTGCGTCGTCGTCACTTATATGTCCTGCTTTGCATGTCCAGTCTAATCCAGTGTTGTAAATATCGCTCGGCGGTCGACCACCTTTAAGCGATATATCGGTTTCTCGGCGGAGACCATAAATCATAAAGGAATTTACTTTTTAAAAATAATTTACGTATTTTTATTAAATTTATTAGTCTTTTTATATTTGTAGTTATATATTTTTTATATATTGTAGAGATTTATATTATATGTGATTTTGGTTAAGTTTTAACTAAATCTCACTTAATTTTATGTTGGACCAATGCTGGAATTCGCTTAGTTGGCTAAAAAAACCATTTTAACCTAACCCTAATCATACTTTCCATCTGCCCCCATTTTTTTCTTATCCTCTCGATACAAAAGCAGATCCAAACTATTATCATTCCTTCATCTTCATCAAACACGCAGCAGCAGCCGGTATAATCTCATAATCAAACCAAATCATCCTTGTATTTCATTCATCATATTAAACCACAAACACGAAACTTCTTAAACCATTTGACGATCGAAGCTTCAAACAAGCATAATTACCTTGCTTTTCAGCCTTTTGTTTGTTCTATTTTCGTTGAGCCGAGCACAAACAACAGCCCCTTAAACCGAAAATCCGCCGATATGTTGACCACCGTTGACCTAGGCGGCCGATTTGACCAATTTTGACCGATATTGACCAAGACCGATTTTTTTGACCGATTAGTGAAAAAACGTATCGGCTGACCGCCGATAAGCGATATATCAGTAATATATCGGCCGCTAAGGCCGATATTTACAACACTGGTCTAATCCACTTTTAAGATGATTTTGTCATATTTCAAAGTTAGTGAAGTTTGAGGATAACTAAAATTGGGTATACATCATAATTTATTTGGTTACTTTTAAAAGTGTTGTATTAGGTTTTCATTTGTTGATGGTTTTTAGGGGTTTTTAATTAGTCATGGTGTTGAATCGACCTATAAGTTAGAAGAGATATGCTTAAAGATAGATTAATGTTATAGAATTGAATAAGCGAGTGCATGTATGAATTATAGTTTATTATGTTTGATATAATCACAGAAAGCTTATGAAGAAGTATTGTATCACCAATATATAACTTTTTGGGTACTCATGAGTGACGCAAATATGAGGCAAGACTAACAAATGGTCACTGTCGCATGCTTTTCAAGTTGGTATAACACGATGTTTCGTTAAATTTAGGGATGCAGATTTTTTTTGGGTAAAGGGTTTCTCCGGTAAATTTTGTTACTCCAAAAAACAGTTAAGTACAAAGGATGAGGGTGAGTCCCACATCTTCGCCCGTTACATAGGAAAAACTACTTCCTTAAAGGAAGGTGCACAAAGTGACTAGACTACGAAAGAAACAATAATAACTATTTCTTCTTACGACCTCGAACTTTGATATCCAAATTATCGCATATAGCTTGAATTTTATCAGGAATATCCTGGCCTTCATACATATCATCATCGTATGGGTCGAAATCGTAGTCATCATTCTGATAAGTTTCATTCCATTGTACCAGCAGAGTATTAGTACCATAACCAACCTTCTTTGAAGCCATAAAATTTGCCATTTTGTTATCAACTGATGCAACTTCATCCTCACTATCATGATCACCCGAAGAATCAAACTTTTGCCAAAGGTTTACCCTCATCTGACACAAGAGTAACCTTCCCATCAATAATGTAGGAACGCAGTTGGTACGTGGCTTGGAGGCAAAGGGGACGCGCCACAAGGAACTCTTTGAACATCTTATGGTATCTGTAGCCTTTTATTCTAATAGTATCAAGAATTGGTACGAGCTTTCAGTAAGAACTAAGGTATGGTATACTGTGGAGTACTTTTTAGGTTGGTATATTATGGTTCATACTAGAAAAAGTGTGGAATCGTATTCTAGCTGCCCTTGACTAAAGGTGAATTCGCATCATTTTTCGGGATGTAAGAGGAATGCCTTGACAATTTGGGAGTCGTTATTTCTCTCAGTAACTAGTAAGGCTTGCTAACCTTTTATACAACAACATCCAACTTGGCTGATTTATTGATATGTACTTTGAGTGAAAATTAAACTAATTGGACTTCTTTGTTGCAAACCATATGCATGCATCATGTGGTATCGCTTGAACCTTTCACTTGAAGAACTGTTATATCCATCTTGCATAGTCACACCATAAGGTTGCATTAAGTGGGGAAAAACAAACCACGATTTCCTGATGGTTGTTTGCGTTGAGAAATTCCTACTGGTACTTTATTTATCCGTGATGGGGCTGCTACATGTGTGGGATCAATCGACGATACAACTTAAGGTAAATAAGGTTCTTTTATTATTATTTTTCTATTTCATTGTTTTCGTGGTACTATGTGTTTTTTAAATTACAGTTTTATCCCGCGTTTGTTTATGCATTTTTTTACAGTCATGTTTTGCTTTTAACTTTTGCCTTTGTTTTTATAGGTGTGCCTTCTTCGCGTTATTTGAGAGGACGTAAAAGGCAAGATAGGGATTGTGTAAAAAACGACGAACAATAATCCTCTGCATCTTTGAAAAGGCACCTTCGTTAGTTGCAGCAACAGAACGTGACCAACTCTTTATTCAGGGATGATGTGGATAGTGAACAAGTGGGCTCAAACGCTAGACTTTGCGTCTTACTAGCTACTATAAGGGTAAACTTAAATTTCCCTTTTTGCTATACTAGTCACAAACTGTGTGTGGGTTTTTAAAAGGGGTGTTTTTTTAATTTGTTTGGGCTTATAAGGTTATTTGATTTCTGCTTAGAGTCAAATCACACATTTTTGACATTCGTCAAAATAGTACATGGTATTAGCCAATAGCAGCAACATACACCTATTATGAGCATATACAAATTAGAAATGATACTGATTTAGTTGACTACATATTTGACCTTCAACACATGGTCAATATACACCAAATCTTGGTATTAGCCAGCAGATCCTGTATGCAAACTAAACAGGCACTCTATAAGTTGGATGAAATTATGATTTAAATTTTCCATACTTTGTACTGCCTCTTGATATCCTGTACAACATACATAATGTAAACTACCGCATATGAGTAAGTTTGTGTAAGCCACAATGTTACGTTTATTTATGATTATGTCTTCCTTCATTGTATAAAAAAAAAATTAACATTCACATATATACATAGTAGAAAGTTAAAGAAGAAAGTCTATTTTTTTACAAAGTTAAATATATGAAACGTTGCAAGGAATGATAAAGTAACGAGAAGTGAAGTAAAGCGACTGAAAGAGTGATGGATAGTTGTTACAACTCGGAAAAATTAAGGACAGGTTACTGATTTTAAAAGAAACCTTTCCATGCTTAAGCGAGAGTGTACAGAGGACCCGTTGTCCTGGGAACTGCGTATTTTGTGTCAATTACAATGCGAAGGGTCATGAATGCGACTCATCTATCGTTAGGCTGTGCTCAATGTATTCTTTTGTACAACGATTATATTTTTTTAGCTGCTATATATATTAGCGAGAAATTATTCGGTTACTTGTCCTTTTTCACTAATGATATAATCAAATGGGGTATTTAGAGATTAGATTTGGCCATGGGATGTGTTGGTTCAATATGGTGGTAGTATTTTGACACAGATCATTTTGTGGTAAGCTTTTTAATCATAACCTATTAACAACATACAATTAATCTAGATTAAGAAATTTTAATGGTCATTGGATGAGTGTTATTGCGTAGTGGCGGTTTAACTTGTGAATTTGGTCTATGACGCGTTTTTAGTCAATCTGGGTCATAGTAGGTCAATGCTAGTTTTGTCAATCTGGGGAAAAATGCGATATTTTAAATAACTAAATAACTACACTTTAGTTAGAGTTACGTATACGCTTATTGTTACATCTACAGGAAAAAGTCCTATGTCGTGTTTTCATTGAAGCAGAGACAAGAACCAAATTTATATATTTATCATTTAAATTAAAGGTGTCAGTATGTCTAGCTCTTTTGATACGGGTTGGAATGTGTCAGATTTATATCCTCTCTATATTATGATTGCAACTTTAATTTCTCTTTTCGCAGTCCATTATACATGACACATGACGGAAAGAATAGTTTCACTCAAGCTTTACAACAGAAACAATCAAGATTCAAAAGCTTTCAGTTTCTTGATAAATTATCATATTACTTTCTCAGTGGATACGATGTAAATATGTGGTGATAATACATCTAACAACTGATTTTAAAAAGCTTCCCTATTTTTACATGGATTGCAAGTTCGCAACTCTTTTGAGTATTCTATGCATTGATTATAAGAAAGTTCTTATATATTACAATTTCAAGTACCAGAAATAACCTTGGACATGGGCATAAAATGTTATTTTTATTCAATTGTTCTTTACAAAACGCCATATATAAAACACACCGCAACGAAACGCAGGTATCAAAATCTTGTTTAGTAACAAATATGATTAATTCTATACCTAATTAATAAAGTCGTGCATTAAAGAATTCATACACAAAGTAAGGGCATCCACAAATTTTTATAAATGTTTATAATTATTTAATGTTATTGATTTCTAAACTTTTAGATTGTATAAACCTATTTGTCACTACATATAAACTTCATAAAGCTTTATAAGAGCATCAACTATGATGGCTTACAAATAGTTTATAATATGATAAAGAGGTTCATATTTTTGTTAACCATAGTGAAAACCTAATTCATGCTTAAATGGATTGAAAAGGTCTAATATATTGAATCTCCTCACAATTTAATACATTTGAAATATGAGTAATGTTTATAAAACATTAAGAAGTTTACGTATAGTGGATATAGGTTTACACAACCAAAAGGTTTATGAATTAATGACATTGATCAATTAAACACCTTTATAAAGCTCCATCATAGTCGATGCCCTAAACATCACATATATCCCAAATGCATTAAATTGTTAAGAGGTTTAAGATATTAGCATTTTTGATGTCAATTATGTATGAAATAAATTTCTATTATGGTTAAAAAAAGTAGGAGCCTCTTTATCATATTATAAACATATTTATAAATTATATCATAGTGGATGTCGTAAATTTTAAATATTTATTGTAAAATTTAGTTGCATAATTTACCTATTTAATTTCGCGATTAGTTTCATATATATATATATATATATATATATATATATATATATATATACACACACACACACACACACATATATAATCCGGATCCATTGAGAAGTTTTTTATTTTGAGAAAATTGAGAAGGTTTTCAATAATGATAGATTTTTAACTTTGGTTCAAGTTTTTCAAGCGTAAAACTCATTTTAATGTGATTATAATTCAATATGCGTAAAAAAATCGAATCAATGTTAAAAAATCTCTCATTTTTGCAATATAAGTAAAATACTGAATCTTCTATACAAATTTAATGAACCATTACCATAACTCGATTTTAACAATGATTTGTTAATCCAAATGAATGATTTATAGCTTTGATTCACAAATCATTGTTAAAATCGAGTTATGGTAATGGTTCATTAAATTTGTATAAATGATTCAGTATTGTACTT
>BQNB010072567.1:0-32396 GCA_026074375.1 Tanacetum coccineum
CACCCGCCAAAAATTTCTTTTTCTCATATTCTATTCACAACGGTACTAAATTCAAACTGAGTGTAGTAATAGTATTTTTTTTATCAACCATCACTACCATTCTTCTATCGCAAACGTTCAGTTGATCGGTAAAAAAAGGCCTATTTGAATATTAGTTTGGGTTCAATCTCAACTCCTGACTAATTATGACAACTGGACAGGGGTGGCGATTGTCTGGGGCCGGATCCTTAGAGAAGGATCTAGTTGGCATCAAAAGATACATGGGATCAAGGTGTTCCCAACGTTGTACACCTTTTGGCATAACATTATTTTTTTTTAAACGAGAAGTTTTAACTATCTAATAATATTTTACACCACAAATTTATCTCACATGTTATAAGCAGGTTTCGAACCCACAACCAATTAGTTGGGAAGTTTCTCGCACAACATGAGTCAGCATTGGGTCACAAACATTTTGATGTAGTAACAATATATATGATGCCTATGTGTTAAAATTCTTAACTAATTGTTCAATGGGTTAAAATTCTATTCACCTTTGATTGCGGGCTAATAAAAAAAATGGTCGTCCAGTTTGCAATGTCAAGTCAGAAAAATATATGTTAAAATGAATAGATATGTGTATGATTATCAAATAAAATATGTGAGTGTAAGGTTATTTATCCAAATTTTGAATTTTGTTTTATAAACAAATGAAATTAGTTTTGGAAATTTTTGTAATTCATAAAACTACTAGTTATAATTCTCGTACATGCACAGGGCTTACATGTAAATCAAATTTATTTTAAAACTTTAGCTTAATATATGGACATATGAAATTTTCCCCTGTTGACGTTTTGTAATTATAATAATAGTACAACTAATAATTATGCACATGTTTTTACATAAAAAAATTCATTATGTATTAATGTCGATTAATATTTTGTAATGATTTTTGTTGGATGGAAGGTTTAAGTTTGTTTAACTGACATGAGTGTTGAGGTTGATGTTGTTGTTCAAGTTACCTATTAATATCATGTTGTACACAAGATGTGAGTTTATTTTGTTTTTATAGATATCCTTATAGATTTTACATGAGACATTGTTATGAGTACAATCGCGTATATTTATTTTAATTTCACAGTATCCCATGGTTATATATGATATTTATATTCTCTATAATAATAATTTAGCCGTATTTAATACATGAATTAAATTTATTTTAAAATTTAAGTTTAGTATACCGAATATAAGAATTTGCCAGTGTTTAATATTTTGTAATTGTGATATAAGTACAACTAATAATTATGCACGGGATTTTACCAAAATATTTTAGTTATATATTAATATTTTTTAAAGATTTTTATTGGATGAAAAAATTAACTTTGTTAAACTGACATGTGTTGAATTAATAATACATGATGAACGTTGATAAAGTTAAAATATAAAGTTTTTTTATTTTTTGTAGATTTTCTTATATAAACTTTAAATAAGAATTACATTAGTCGTTGTTATAAGTACAATCGCATATATTTGTTTTCATATCACAGTAATCCGTGCTTATATTTGATATTTATATTTCTGTTAATAATAATTTAGTCGTGTTTAATATTCAAACTCGTATATGATACCATGTTGTATACAATATGCGATTTTAATAACACGTGATGAACGTTTATGAAGTTAAAATATAAAGGTTTTTATAAATGTTTTTTGAGATATCTTTACGTATAAATTTTAAATAAGGATTACATTAGTCTAATGTGTGTCAATCTTTTGATTTCTTTTTGCTATCATGGTATACTGCCTCTTTGGTTTCCTCAAATGGGAAGACGTCGACGCATGTACAATATTTTGATTAAGCTAATTGTTTACCCGGTCTAGGAATTAAAATATGCTTGTAGATTTTTAGATTTGCAAAGCCAATTTTCGTAAAAGGATTTTGCCCTTCTTTCGGTTTTGCACCTTTTACAGTTTGGTATTGCATGAAGTGCTTCCGATAAAGGGGAGCCGGGTAACTAGAACGTAAAGAGCATAGCTCATTATTCATTAGTTG
This sequence comes from Tanacetum coccineum, assembly GCA_026074375.1. Taxonomy (NCBI): domain Eukaryota; kingdom Viridiplantae; phylum Streptophyta; class Magnoliopsida; order Asterales; family Asteraceae; genus Tanacetum; species Tanacetum coccineum. The sequence goes on from BQNB010072567.1 coordinate 2,033, forward strand.
AATACTCAGATTGTCAATGTATGAACTATGAAGGTTAGCTAAATTCCAGCTTTTTTTAAACATATGTGGAAAAGGCAGTTGTTCAAGTCTTGCTTCAGCCCCTTACCAACAAATCATGCACACCGTCCATTAGTCAACTAACCTTAGCTTCACTTATTTTCTCTTCTTTGAATTACTTGACAACAATACCACCATTTTTTTTTAACGGCGGGTTTTATTGAAACAAAAAGACTAGCAAGAAGCTAGAAATTACAAAGTAACAAGACGCGGGTTTTTAAGCCAATCTACCCAACTAAAAGACTTTTTACATCTATGATTACATCAAATGAAGGATCGGGTGACTACCTCCTCAAATATAAGCGCCTTCGAAGGACAAGCCGAACAAAAAATGCTCTTGTTACGAAAATTCCAAATGTACCACCACAAGACATAACAAACGCCTTCGAACAACTCTTTATGTTTAGAATGAAGACGGATACTCAACAACCATTCTAACCATTCTAACCATTCTAACCATTCATCATAAGAGGAAACCATCACGACATCAATCTCCCACCAAAGCAAAATCTTGCGAAATATCTCTCTAGATATAGGGCAAGTAAAGAAAATATGGCTAGATGATTCCACATTCTTTTCGCATAAAGGACATAGAATCGACTCAATATCCATGCCTCTTTTAGAGATGTTCAACCGAGTAGGTAAGATGTCCAACTTAACTTTCCAAGCGTGAATATTGACTTTAATAGGCACGGCTTTTATCCAACGGGTTTTGGAAGAGACCACTGGTAACGAGTTTGCGTCAAGGAGATTCCTAACCGAAGCGACTGTAAACTCGCCACAACCTTCTAAAGACCATCTCCATCTATCCTTCGAATCGAAAAGAGTAATTCCCTCCATAATCTTCACGAGCTGAATATATTGAAGCTCTTCAGCTCCAGCTCTTGGAGCTCTACGAAACGAACACAGAAGATCATCATGAGATAACTTCAACGCCACTGAAATATTTTTTTGAGTCTCCAATGCATACATTCTGGGAAAGTCAGATTGGAAAGTGTTGTCGCCCCTCCATTTGTCCTCCCAGAACCGAATGTCTACCCCGTTGCCCATCTTTCTGTGAATGAATCCCATCAAATCAGTCCCCTGCCTCTGAATATGTTGAACCTCCTTGACGATATCCAACCATAAGGACGGATGGTGGCTTCGAACATGTTTACCAATCTTTCCGTCTTCTCCATGTATCCCTTTAATAATTTTGGTCCATAAAGCTGATTGTTGTGTGCAGAAACGCCAAACCCATTTGAATAAAAGAGCTCTATTAAGAGCGTAGAAACTCGAAACTCCAAGACCTCCCTTTTCTTTAGAAGCCAAAACTTTATTCCATTTAACCCATATTGGCTTCTTTCCGTTATGCTCGATACCATTAAAGAAATGACATCTAATGGATTCCATATTGAGAAGAACCTTCGCTGGAACTTTGAATAAGGACATATGGTATATTGGCAACGAACCTAGGACAGATTTCAGAAGAGTTAGCCTTCCCCCGATAGATAAGGTCTTCAACTTCCATTTAGATAAACGAGTTAAAATATTATTGACAATCTCGCTCCACGATTGAATCCGAGACATAAGGCAGCCAACTTTGGAACCTAAATACGAGAAAGGCACTTGAAGAATTGCACATCCAATTTTCTTTGCTGCCTGATCCACCTTGTCGCTAGAAACCGAAATCCCCATGAGTTTACTTTTGAGCATGTTTATCCGTAAACCCGAAGCGTGATAAAAACAGTCCAACACACGAAGAATAGTATCAATATTAGCTTCGCTCCAATGACCCATGAAAACCGCGTCATCCGCATAGAAAAGATGAGAAACTTGAAGAGAAGAACCAACCTGAATACCTCTAAATAAGCCTGCGTCCACCACTCTTTGCATCGAGATATGTAGACTCTCCATGATCAAAAGAAACAAGAACGGCGAGAGAGGATCACCTTGCTTTAGGCCTCTATGGAACTGAAATTCCTTAGTAGGACTACCATTCACAATAACCGAACCTTTGGAAGAGAGTAAGCAATTTTGGATCCAACCACACCACTTCTCACCAAATCCGAACCTTTTTAAAACGTCATCCAAGTAATCCCAACGGACCGAATCATATGCCTTTTCGAAGTCTACCTTAAATATCATCGTATGCTTCTTTTTCATCTTACACCATTGAAATAACTCATTTAAAATGAATGGACCATCTAGAATCTGCCGTTTCGCCACAAAAGCTGATTGAACATCGGATACTAAGTCTTCCAAAACAACCACCAAACGGTTTGCCAAAATCTTGGCAATAATCTTGTATAAACTTCCAATTAAAGTGATAGGTCTGAAATCTTTCATCATTTTAGCCTCTTGAGTCTTTGGGATTAGAGTGATAAACGATGAGTTGCTACCTTTAGGAAATTGCCCATGATTGAAGAAGTATAACACCGCCTCTACCACGTCATTTTCCAGAAAAGTCCAATATCGACGATAGAAGCCAAATGTAAAACCATCAGGTCCAGGCGATTTATCAACCCCACAATCCCAAACCGCTTTCTTGATCTCCTCTCGAGTAACCTCAATTTCCAAAACCATTTGTTGTTCGAGGCTCAATTTATTCGGGAAGTCCAAATCGATATGAAGACGATAATCAGGAGGCTTATTAAAACGACTAGCAAAATAAGAGAGAAACTCATCTTTTACTAGAATAGGAGATTCGATCCATCTACCTTCCACCAAGATACCACGAATTGCAAGTTGGTTTCGTTTTTTATTTAGAACCCCGTGATAATACTTCGAATTTTCGTCTCCTTCTATCGCCCATTTGATCTTCGCTTTTTGAGCCAACTCCATCGTGTCTAATTTGACAAAGTCCTGAATTGATTTAAGGATCTCCATGCGTTTAGAAATAAGAGTCGAGCTGCCCTCCCCCTTGTCCAGTAGCAAATCAATTTTGGACAGCTCTTCTTGTAAGCATTGCTTATGACTTTTTGAGTTTTCTTTGTTGGCTTTAACCCACATACGAATCTTCTCTTTGAGCATCATTCCATGTTTGTTTCACAAAAGTATCGAACCCTTCCAATTTAAACCAATAATGGAAAAAAACGAAACGGAGAAGGTCCATAATCATGATGGGCTCACATCAATAAAATAAGCCTATGACGGATAAGTAACGGTCCAAGGTAATGATGAAATGTTAGGACATGATTTCTAAACCTTTAGAAATAAGGAAGCGTCGAGTTTGCTCATCTCAGATCCTGATTTTGACACCATGTGAATTTCAACCGTCTAGAGGGACCTCCTCCACATCCACGGAAGAAATAAACCAAGTGAAAGCAACATGACCATGATGCATAAAATAGACCCGTGTCGTTCATCTTGTGTACGCACTTCAATTAAAATCACCATTTATGATTACATCGACATTCCAGCTTTTGAAACTAGAATCTAGTAGTACTCATATCATCTCCCTTTTTTTTTCACGTAACTCTGAGGAGCAAATACAGAAATAATGATTAACTTTCTTTCCATTAGGCGCCCATTCCCATTGAATAATCATAAAGTAATCTGAAGTCATTAGTTGACTTACGAAACACACTATGGATCCCAAATACAAATAATACCTCCGAAATTCCAACGACGACCTTAATGAACAAATTTCGAATCCAAATATACCCCAACATAGTTTGATAATTAAAGCTCAATATCCTCCATTTAGTTTCTTGTAAGGACACAAAAAATTCTACCTTTGTGTTTTTCACATAACTCCCGAACCTAATCTTTTTTTAGCCTTTTGGCAAGGCTTGAATGTCAATAGACAAAAAATTCATCGATCTACCATCATTCGCTCTTTGAGAATTAATGCTGTCCCAATGTTTGTTATTGCATCCCACCCATATTGTAACCCATTGTTTGTCCACATTTATTAATTCCTCCAAGAGTTGAAGGATTGATCCTCAGAACGTGATGTCACATTTTTTAAAGTGAGCCTGAGCAGTAGATCTTTCGTATCATGTCCTTATACGTGTTAAGCAGGTGAGTTATTCTGAGTTACTGATTCATGCTCCACGCTTGAACCTGATGGAAACTAGAGTTATCCCGACCTTCCCATATCCAACACTTTTGAAGTCATTTTTTGAGCATACCACATCATTTTCTAGAGTAAAGCCCGGGGGTATTTCAAGGTATCATCAGAATTAGGAATGTCACAGTAGGCACTCTTTTTCTTATCAAGTAAATCATAGATATTGAAAGGGTCTTCCGATCGAGTTTCCTTCTGTATACTATTACAACCTTCTTTCACCTCAATAGAAGCTTGCTCTTTCTCAAAGATTGTTTCGGCACCTCATTCAAGATCACTCTCTCCTTCCACATTTGATAATACGCAATCGTTCATTTTCATCAAATGAACCTCGTTATCTCAGCTCGTCATCTGACTTACTAACTTGAATCAAAGTCTTCTTCAAATCAGGCACCAACAGAAACTTCATAGCCCTATCCAAAATGTTTTAACATTGGATAATGACTTTAAACGATTCATAAATGTTCGACACTAAGTAGTTTTTGATACAAACGTCTGTTACTATTATGGTAGCCATCTCCTGTTTATCAAAATCTAGCAATCCCCCCCGCCCCCCCACTAGAAGTAATACAAGAGAAGGTGTATTTTGGACCATACTTTAAGTGGTATACCCTCAATATCAATCCACGTAACTCTTTCATCAACAAAGAAAGAATTGGATGCTTGAAGTAACTGAGCAAACCATGAACCAATGCCCACCTTTGACCTAAACGTCTCTTTTGCACCTTCTGAAGTGAATACAATCATCACCCAAAAACCTCCCATATATTTGAGTTTGACATTAACAAAACCTTCATTAGCTAACACCACGTTCAAATTTGTTAAAGAAGTGAAGTCCTTGACTTTACCCAACAAAGCTAAAGAATAATCCGTCTTATTAGCATACGTTTCATCAAGCACAATCGCCGGTGAATCCTCCTTCTTATGAAACTGATGACGTCCAGCATTAACGACATGGCATAGAGATTTAGAGTTCACATTTCCCCCGCACTCTCCTTATAAAAATCTTTAGGACACTTTGACCACCCTTATTATGTGACGGTTGCGAGTTATTTTTATTCAACGGAGGTCTTTGAAATCTCGCAATATTAGCATGAAGTTTAAAACTCCCAACCCAAATAATACAAAGATTGTTAACCAAACGATCAACATCAAAGATCTTAATAAAGCGAACAAAGCCAAACCTTTTACCAGCTTTAGACCTCCTATCAGGAATAAAAGCATCAACCACAGTTCTATATTGTTTACATACCGTCCATAGCTCCTTAGCAGAAAACTTATCCGGAAAATTCATGACAAAAATAGACGAAGAAAGTTTAGCTAACTCATCTTCCTTTGATCGATACATCCCCATAGCAGATCAGAACAAATAGCGGAGTTATAAAAGCAAATCTCGAACAGAAAGATTAGGGTTTTAAAAATAGGGTTTAAAAGAAAAGATTAAAAAAAGGATCAAAATCGATAAAAATTAGGGCTTGAGAAATCAATTAGGGTTGGAGAATGTGAAAAAATTGAAAAACGATTGATTTAGAACAACAACCTTAAACAAATCATGATCTAAATTGAAAAACGATTGATTTAGATCCAAAAAGATGAGAAAATTGAGATGGATTTGATTCATTGGGCGATGAAATACATAAACATATAGCGTACCGAAAGAGTCTGCTACTACCGGCCTTCCTTCATAGAAATTGATTGTTCCAAAAAGCAAAGATGATTTGCTTTATATCATCAAAGTTACATTTTCAGAACAAATTTTTGTCTTTTTGTTTATCCGAGTTCTCTTTTCTTTTACTCCACTTAGGATTGTCCATTATCTGATTTTTTTTATCATTCAACTAATCTATGCATTAATAACAATACCACCATTGAACCAGAAACTTTCGTATTACCCGGTAAAGAAGAATTGGAGTTACCTTTTCTACATAAGAAGCCCATTTACAAAATATACACTTTTGATGATCTTTTAACTTGCTAGCTAGAATTATACTTAGGTGTGTTTACTAAAGGATAAAGATCCTCTCATGTTCAAAATGAACATGAGAGGGTAATGTTGAGGTTATTGTGAGAGGGAGAAAAAAAATGGGTCATGCTTATAAGAATTTTATTGTATTTTATTCAAGTTGTGCACTCACACCAAATGAACATTACCTCTCATGTTCATTTTGAATATGAGAGGATCTTTATCATTTACTAAATTAAGTGGCTAGATATAAATGTCTTATTGAGGAGAGTGAAGTTATATTGAGTCTCTCAATTAAGACACACTAAGGTGTCGTTTGGTTCATTAATTTGAAATTCTGAAATTTTAAATTCTAAGAAATTTAATTTCTTGAGAATTTAAAATTCCGGAATTTAAAATGCCTACGCATGTTTGGTTGACAGAATTTTATAATTTTTTGAAATTTGTCATTTTGTTTATTATTGCAATTTTTTGGGGAGGGACGGATAGGGGTGTCAGAAAACCCGACACGACCCCGATTAAGCCTATTCGGGTCGGGTTACGCGGTTAAAATTATTTATTAGGGTCAACCCGAGTAACCCGAATCTTAAATAGGGTAGGGTATCGGGTTGAAATTTTTGGTAGCTTGATTTCGGATCGACCCGATTGACCCAAATAAATATGTTTCTAAAATAAGTTTTATAAATTTTCTATATAAACAATGATAAAAAAATCAATTTTATAACGTTTTACTCATATTCGGGTTGACCCAAACCCGAACGGACCCGACCCGACTTGACCAGAACCCGTACGGACTCGACCTGAATTGACACGAACCCTACTAACCTGAATTCAAATAGGGTCGGTTTCGGGTACGAAGTTTTTAACCTTGACCCGACCCAAACGTGACCAACCCGACCCGACTAAAGTGATAAATATCCTTTGATTTAAAAAAACAACAAACCAAGAAAAAATAGAACAAAAATAACTAAAAAAAAGTTTATAAATTTTTTTTCCAAGTAAATGAAAATTCTTCACTTTTTGAAGCCATTTTTATTTTCCTTATTTTGGCAATTCATGGAATTTTAAATTCCCCAATTTGTGTTACCAAACACAATATTTGAGGGAAATTAATATGCAAATGCCATGAATTCCCCTCAATATACCCAACCAAACGGAACCTAAGGGTTTTGGGCCCACTTTTCTCCCCACTAAGAGGAAAGTAAACAACCCTTAGAGCACTAGGTACAATGGGTCGTTATAGGCTTGTGTTAAACTACCCCCGTCCTAAAATTATTATCCACTATTTCATTTCGGGTTGTTCCAAAATAATTATGCACTTCCAAAAATAGATAGGGAATTTAGTTTGAGTTTACCATATTACCCTCACTTAAAGTTATTATTACAAACATTAAAGAAGTTTTAAATTAATTCTTTAAGTGAAAAACTGTTATTCTGCAAAAAGTTAGAAAGAGAAAGTTGTAATGATGATATTTTTTTTAAACTGTGTGTTTTTTCCGTGGACAGTAATTTTAGGACGATAGGAGTAGCAAACAGTAATGACACGTCAGTTTTCACTTTATAACTCAGCCCAAAAACACATTACATCACCACTCAAGTTATAAGACAAAACCAACAAATCTTTTTTCATTTTTTAAATAAAGCAACATATAAAAATTAAAACATTACATAATTTAAACATATAACTTACCGAATTAATAAATTTAGGGACTAATTATGTAAGAAAAAAAATCAAAGGACCAACAACGCAAACCTAATACAAACCAACGGTGCAAGAACTTAATAAACGGGGATTTAAAATTAGCACAACCTCCAAAAGGATAGTCGGTCCTGAGAATAATCGGCTTGCAATGTTAAGTCGGATACCCAGATTATAAAAAAAAGTAAAAATAAAAAAACAAAAAGAACAAAAAAAACTTCATCCTTACCTCTCTTTTTACAAACCAAAATACACTAAAACAGTTAAAATTAATAGAAAAAGAAAGAAAAAAAGCAAAAAGAAGAAATGGATAACGCAACTAATGGCTAAGGCGCTGACACCAATAACATGAGCTCTGATACGAAGGCTCGCGCCATAGACGCGCTATCGGGCTATAACATCCCCTTACCGTGAGCTCTTATTAAGAAATGTTTATTTATCTTGCTTTTACGGTTTTACCCCTTCCATTTCTCTGACAGTCCACATTTTCAGGTAATTTTACGTCAATAAACTCAAAACTATTTACTTTGAACCTTTACGTGTTTACTTTTATTTATAACCGTTAAGTTAAATCGCGTAAACTGAAAATAAAAAATTAATGTAAACCGGCATTAAACAAATATAACATTATGTCAAATAAGTGTTATATGCTTATTACGAATATCATTTATAACTTTTCATATTTTATTTTGCGATTTTTACGTAAAACGCTTACGTTTTGCATTAAGAACCTTTATGCATGCATGTAAACCATACCACCTTTATATACTTAATCAAATACCGACACTTATACATAATACCCAAAATTTAATCCATCCCTCCCCTAAAACATATTAAAACCGTCCCCTCCACTATATATATGCCATCAATATTAAACAATTTCCTTTGACCTTACGATTTATCAAGAAAACACAAGATCTAGTGGGTTATAGTAAAGGAGCCACCAACATGTTATCTTCCCTTTTTCCTTCCATAATCACACGCCAACTTTGAATGCCTTTGGCTAGTCATTTCTTACTTTTTTCCCTATGAATAAACAAATGCTTAAGCCTTACCTAGTTTGACTACATAAGTGCAAGTATACCTTACTCATTATTCACTTAGCAAAAAACACATATCACTCTCTTTTCCCTCTACATAGAACCAGCCAAGATAAGCATAACACAAGAATTTAGTTTTTGATTTTATCAAGTGATTTCCAAGGAGTTCTTAAGGGTTTTATAGTTATCAAACATAATTTAGGATTTGATTTAGGTGTTAAGTTAGGTATTCTTGCCATACATCATCTCTAAGATTTCACATTTTTTCCATACTTTTATTTTCTATATTTTGTTATAAACATCTTATATATATCATGTTATATCACCAACTAGTTATGTTTTTAAATGGTTTACAAAGAAAACAAGAACAAGTCTTACATATATATATATATATACTTACTTGCAAAAAGTGTTAAATAAATTATATACATCTTCATACACTAAAAAATAATTATTTCGACATCTCATAAGTTATTTGTTAAATTATAAGAATTGTTGTTAAATTGGAAGTTATAAACTAGCTTAGTTAATATTATATTTAATTTTATGTTCTAATTATTTTAGTTAATATTGTAGAAGTGATGGATGAGATTTAGATAGTTGGATTTGTTGTTGAGATGGATAATTGAGAAGATGGATGAAGGAATTAGATTAGAAGGATTTTTGTTGTTGAGAATGAAGTAAAATTAAAAGGTTTGTAACTGTATAAAATCTGTCCCATACAGTTCGGGAATAAGGGGTGTGTTAAAAACGTTTTGACAAACCTAGGCCTTAAAATATGATAGTACACCTTCTCACGATTCCGTGGATTTAAAGAACGTAAAAATCGGCTTTAAAACGAAGAAGTTATGACCTTTTAAAGTTTGACGAAACATATATAATTTTGACAGCATTTGTAAAAATTATGAACAATCTGATCAGGTTTTAAATTGAGGTTTTGACCCCTTTCGGGTCCGAATCGGCCAAAGGGTATAAAAGAAAACTTGTCCGGAATGATTTTTCGCTACAATAAGGGACATTACGTTTGTTATGAATGTTTATAACGAAGGAGTTATACTCCGTCAAAACTAGACTATTTTTCTGAAAAGCTAATAATACTTGCTGTTAGGATATTAAATTGGGGTTTTTGGGTCCGTTTGAGCTATAAAAACCTTGAAAAATAATGTAGTATCACTTATATAATATATATACGCGTCGTAAACTTTATAAATATTATTTTACAAACTATTTAGACTATAAGCAAATTGACTATATGAAGATACTAAAAACGTGTATACTTATATATTAAAGTGAGTAAGTGACGAACTTGACGTAAATATTATTTTAACTTATAAAACTAAAACACAAACTATTAGGTGGTGATATAACGTTATAAAATACATCGTTTCATTTTATTTCGCTTGCATTATTCTAAATCAACCTATAATTAAATAAGCTGCGTGTCGGACATTTTGTGACGATTTCCTTTGTTGATTTTTCCAATAATCAATACTTTCTACTTGAGGTGAGTTTATAGCCTCGCTTTACTTGTTTACAATTACTTTATAAATCTCGGGGTGAGATACATTGCTTGTTTTTACTTATGGACGCAAGTACTTTATTTTCTTTCAAATGATTACGGATTAGCCTAAGTAGCGATAATCCACTATGTTCGAATTATCATGAACTGTTAATTAATTTGTGTAAGCGTGAGTGTTATAAATATATCTATTTGGGATTGACATCCTCGTTCGGGTAAGTAGTGCTTACTAGTTTTGGAGGACCGAACTAACGGACGTATACCATGCCGGATTGCGGGTGTCATACTTTGGACACTCCCTAGGGTACTTTGATTGCATTAAATTGCATACTTAACTTTGTCCATTTTTTGTGTCATGAGCTTAGCGCAATCATAATTACTTTTGTGATATTGTATGTGTTACATTGTTATACACTTGAAATCTTGCGATCCAACCTTTATACTTACTTAAACCTATGAACTCATCAACTTTATGTTGACATTTTAAGCATGTATTTCTCAGGTGCCTAACTTGCTAAGGCGTAATTCAAGTGCTTCGGGTCTTCATGCATTCAAGACTACATTTTCATGGACTTTTCATGCACTACCTTCCTCGGTGTATTTTAAAACTATAAATTTCAATTGATGCAAACTTGGGACGACTTGTTTTGAACTTATTTCTTTCAATGAAACAACGAGATTATCTTTTAAACGACTCATTTAGAGGTCGTTCTCTTATATCTTGTGCTATTGTATTATGAAGTAACACACCAAATTACCTTTCCGCTGCTACATATTTTGAGGGTGTTACAGTTTCTATTGTCTATTTTTCTTTTCTTTTGTATCCCTAATTTATTTCTTATTTTTAGATACAATGCATAAGGATCAAGTGAGAACAAACCTTAAAAATGGGAATGATAAGGAATAATTATTACCACTGTTGCAAAAATCGGCATAGGCGGCCGATTAATCGGCGCCTAGGCGCTATGCGGGGATTAACCGCCTTGATTTTCATTAATCGGCCTTATTAATCGATTTGGTCAAAAATCAGTCAACATAACGATTAATCGGATAAAAATCGGCCAAATTGGGCATTAATCGGCCAAATCGGGCATAAATCGGCCAAATCAGACATAATCGGCTAAATCGGCCAACTCGATTATGGATAGAAATCGGCCAAATCGAGGCTAAATCAGCCAGATCAGGGATAAATCAGACAAAAATCGGCTAAACCGAGAAAATCAGGCATATTTTTTCAATATTTTATATATAAAAAGTCCAACCCGATTAATCCCCGCCTAACCGATTAATCGCTAGGCGGTACCCGGCCGCCTAGCGAACGCCTAGCAATTTTGCAACCTTGGTTATTACCACACATTTGATATGTGTCTATATGAATTATATTATATATTCAGGTGCATCGCTATTTGTTTCAAAAGTGATTTTGAAGTTAAAAGAATGCAAATTAGTAATAGTAACACAATTGACTCGCAAAGGACAAAAATTACACATGATTTACCTAACTTGATAAAAACATCTAATATATGTATTTGTATATAATTTTGAGATAAAACATATATTAAGTTGCATCCAAAAGACTCAATATGCATCTAATACAAGCTGATGCGTCTGTAACATGTGGTTATAGTTATTTATTACTATATTTTTTTAAATTTCTTATAATTTGATCATAAGTTAGATATATGTGGGGAAGTTTGTTAAATTTTACCTTGATAACCGTGCTCGATTTTTTTTTAAATTGCATTAGTGTGCAGAGATTAATAATAAAAAACATGAATTAACGACTCTTGTAAAACAAAGTGGAAAATAAGTTGTGACTTGATTTCACGATCAACGGCACCAATATTCATAAGGGTTAAATCTACTAAATAAAACATATATTTTCCCCATCTTTTCAGGTTAAGTTCATTAAATAGAAACGTACGTTTCTAGTTAACAAACACACGATAAAAGCAACATTTTCATAAAAAACGATGCTCTTTTTAAGACATCCGTTCGGGTGTGCCACCTCCCCTTTGTTTTTTGTAACGGTAAAAGATAATTATATATATATAATGCTATTAGTAAGGCGCTAGAAGCTAGAAGAGTACACATACAATACTAGAAATAAGCAAAAAAACCTAGACTAGCATCTTCCCGAGGCTTTAACTGCGAAGGCTACAAAAGGATGAAATAACCCTTGCATGTATAGGACAAGAGAAAAATCCCCGCTCACGGAGGCGAGCCATGAGTTTTCACTTCGGAGCATTGTTTAAGCAGCCTCAAACAAGCCTCGGGGAACACGAGAGGATATAAAAATAAACGTCACCCTAAACTATTACTCGGGAGAAGCATAAGGGATTTAAGCCAGTCAATCCAGTTGCAGATCATGTGACCCCGATGATGAAGCCAAGAATACGAGGACATGCGAATGTTGTCGAAAATGTCACATTTCCTCATCGGATGTGAACGAAAAGTAACACTGTTGCGATACCTCCAAAGCCACCAAAGAGAAGAAGAAAAATAACTGATAAGTGCCGAGACTTCTCTATAATCACCTGCCACGAAGAAAATCAACCTTTCCGATGCTCATACGAAGTAAAAGAGGAAAAGAAATATCACACCATTTACGAGCAAGCATCCAAATGTCCTTGACAATATTACACTTAAAGAAAATATGATTTGAAGATTCCACGTTACCAATGCAAAAGGGACAAAACCTCGCCTGAATATCAATACCGCGGGAAGAAAGATTCAACTTATGAGGTAAGCGATCCAATATCAGTCTCTAAAGAAAAATATTGACCTTTCAAGAAATGTTTTTGTCCCAAACTGTCGATAGAGCCAAAGAAGGGAGAATATTCGAATCAATAATGCATCGAGCGTCTTTTACAGAAAAAGTTCTATCAGTGCCCAACGACCACACACAAGTATCTTCAACTTCGTTAATTTCTGCATAACTAATTTCAAAAAGAATGTCGAGTAAGTCAGCAGAATTTCGAGCTCCAAGGATAGGCCTCGACCAATTCCAACTCCATTGGCCATGATCAATGCGGTCAATAATAAGACAATCTTTCTCACGCTCCAATCGGTATAGCCTATTATATCTAATATAAAAAGGAGAATTTCCTACCCAAGTATCTTTCCAGAAATAGAAACGCGTGCCACAACCCGCTTGGAAACGAAAGGAACTATTAGGAATAATGTTATTTGAGTGTAGAAAATTAGAGGAACCAACAATTCTAGCCCATATATGGTTATAGATATAACCATTGTTATCAAAGCCACCTTCCTGACCATGTAAAGCTTTGATAACTTTAACCCAGTGCGTGTTCTTTTGCGATAACAATCTCCATCGCCACTTTTAAAGAAGCGCGAGGTTAAAAGCTTTAAGACTACCAATGTTTAAACCACCGTTATCATAAAAAGGAGATTAGCCTTCCACGAATATAACTTTGATTGAAACCTGTCTAATAAAACCTGCCAACTCGATGTCAAACTCATATTAGAACCAATGGGTAACCAAGATAAGTAAATGGAAAGGATCTTAAAACGCATTTAGAATTACTGGCCATGGAAGAGACATCGACATCCGAAACCCCAATGCCATAAACATTAGATTTCTTAATGTTAATTTTTAAACCCGAAGCTAAGTAAAAGACCTGTAAAACACTAATGATATTGTCTAAATCATTAGCATTTCATTCGGTAGTGATAATCACATCGTCAGCATAAAATATATGAGATATAGTTAACTCAGGAGAACCGAATTTGACGCCTCTTATAAGACATGAGCTAACCATGGTAGAGAGAGCGTTATGCAACCCCTCCATAACAAGAATAAAAAGAAAAGGCGAGAGAGGATCTCCTTGCCCGAGGCCACGTTTGATAGAAAATTCCGAGGTAGGACTACCATTGACGAGAAGCGAAGCCCGTGATGAGGATAAACAAGCTTGAATTTAAGAACTCCATTTAGAGCCAAAGCCAAGAATAAGAAGAACAAAATCTAAATATTTCTAGCTCACCGAGTCAAAAGCTTTCTCAAAATCAACCTTGAAAATTAACACTGTTTTCTTTTTTTTGAACCATTCGACAATCTCACTTAGAATAAGAGGACCGTCAAGAATTTGACGACCATCTATGAAAGTCGATTGCTTGTGACTAACAATCTTATCAATCACCTTGGCTAGCTTATTAGCCAGAATTTTAGCTATGATTTTGTAATGAACACCTATGAGAGAAATGGGATGAAAATATTTGATGAAAATAGGATTGCCAATCTTTGGAATGAGAGTGAAGAAAGAAGAATTAGATCTTTAAGGCAGCGAACCACTATCAAGAAAAATATTGACATACTATAAAATGTCAACTTTAATATCATCCTAATATTTCTTCATAAAAGCGAAAGAGAACCCATTGAGGCCGGGAGCCTTGGAACTACCACAATCTCAAACCGCATTCTTAACTTTATCTAAAGAAACAGAAGTCTCCAAGCTATCACGGTCAAGAGAACATAATCCAGAAGAGTTAGCAAAAAAAGAGAAATCTACTTTCGAATCGTGGTTTTTTAACCTTTCTTTAAAAAAGTTGTAAAACTCTTCTTTAATTTGAAAAGAATCTGAAATCCAAACACCTTCTTTCATGATACCGTAAATCATTTGAGCTCTCCTTTTTTGCTTTATCAGCCCATGAAAAAAAATTGGAGTTCTCGTCACCTTCGAGTTCCCATTTGAAACGCGCCTTTTAAAAAAGATTAAAGGATTCAAAAGTATCTAATTTGTCCACCTCTTGAAGTAACTTAATACGAGAGTCAGGGTCGTCATCATTCGCAGAACCCACTTTAATTTTCTCTTCAATAGACTTGATAAGATTCAAATTATCATGTTTAGTGACACGATCAGAAGTTTTAATTTCAAAATGCCATTGCTTAATTCTAGCTTTGAGCAGGCGAAATTTTTCATGAGATATTTACCACCGTGTTGGTGCATAAAATTACCAATTCTATTCTACAAAATAACTTTGGCCAACGAGTCTTAAGGACCATAAATGTTTATCATATAACAATCACCAATCGTATTTCTTCCATGCCCTTTCATGATAATAAAAGCGTCATTACACCAAATATCATGTTTTATAAAGGAATTCGGTTCCCACATAGAAACCAGGCCTCCCGATCTACCACGAGCCATACTACACGAAAAATCAAAATTATAATTACCCCACATGAATTTAAGATGAAAGGTTTCAAGGCACGTCATTTTGGATTATTGAATACCAAGAAAATGAATGTTATGCTTAAACACAAGTCTTTAATCCAAACACATTTTCTCCATTTCTTCGTACCACAGCTATTAATGGATAGAATGTTCATCTATCAACTATATGCATGCCAATCCCGTTGATCATTCTTTTGAGAGTTTTTTTACACCCTCTAACATCAAAACCTAACGAATCTCCCGCCTTAATAATTCTTGATAATTCTTCAATAAGGAAACACCTTTTATGTCTTTCTTAGGGTATCTAGCAAAATAAGTAGAGCACTTACTAGATGTTCTTTTCATATGTTCAAAACCTGGAGGCCGACTTAGGTCCGTGGAAACTGCAATTTCAGGAGATACTTTGTTGATGTCATCTTCCTGGTCCATGTTCTCTTTGCTAATTGGATGTTGAATTTCGTTGCTTGCCAATTCGTTTATAGTTTCTTTCAAGTCATTCAAGTCGTTCAAAACGGCCAAAGAATTTTTATCTATAAAATCCTCTACTTTTTCCATACCATTGATGTTTAAGTTGTCCGAAGAATCAAGTGTTTCATCAACAATATTTATGTTCCATGTTCCTAACTCGTGCACATGCATATCATAATTCACCCCGTGTACTTCAACTAACACTCTTTCTGAAACAAAATTATGCAACTTAGTAGAAATACAAATCCTAGCTGAACTCATTTTCATCGATTCCTCAGCTTCAAAAAACATAAATTTGCCAAACATATCTGCTAATTTCTTGTATGCACTTGATCCCCAAGCACATAAAGGAAGACCACGATCTTAATCCATATCATATGCTCATCAACTTTAAAGGAATGTGTAGCAGTTTTGATGCAAGAATAAATACTCTTTAAAAAAACATTAGTTTGGAAGTTATATGGTGATGAACTCGAAGGGAATTGAATCTATATCCAAAGACCCCCAACATAATGAATTTTCAATTTCGTAAAACCTTCATTCCTACATATGACATACATATTAATCATTAAGTTCACATCTTTTAGCTTCACCAATAACACCATAAATGGGTCTTCAACATTAATGAGGTCTTGATCATCGAGGACTAAAGCTCGGATAATATCATTTGTCGAAGAGGTATCCACAGTAGGTTTTGCAATACCATTTGTTACAGAAGCAAACGAAGGAAGATCAGGGAACTTGTCTTTGTTCTTAAGATGAATGTTATTAGGGTAACTACTAGGGTTAGGTTTAGGGTTTTTGTCTTTTGTCGTGATGTTGTGGTTGAATTGAGATCCATTAGCAGAGATTCTTTGAGAACGAGCAACTGATATATATAAATGATATCTACCAATCCAAATGTTTGACAACGATTTAACAAATTAAGTCTCATCTTTAATTCCTAAGAAACGAATGAAACCGAAACGTTTACATCCTTTTGATAATTTGTTTGCGATGAAAGTATCAACCAATCGTCCGTGAGATGCACAAATCTTTCACAGGCCTTTTGCATCCACCGAGTTAGGTATATTGGATACATAAAAGGATGTCGCTAGTTTTTTCACCTCTTTATGAAAGGGATGATCGACAGTTTTCTTGTTGTTACGGAATATCCCTGTCCATTCGCTTGAATCAGCTATGTTTTTAGGTTTAACCATGATTGAATCAGGTGAAGAAGATCAGATATCCAAAAAGAAGGAGTCGCCAAGGGTTTTCTTCTGGGGGTACACGATGATCTTGGTTATTAGGTTGTATGATCGAAACCTTGTGGTTTATTCTTGTTGCCGATCGTCAATACATAAGGGGAAGGGAAAAACGGTTTAGGTTTGTGGGGAAAAATGATTTAGGGAAAAACATTAGAAAATTATCATCGGGATCAGAATTTAAAAAGAAGAAGAAGAACGATTTAGGGATTTGAAAAGAAGAAGAAAAATATCATCAGATTTTGGAAAATAAAACTATAATGATGGTTGTGTGGATCTTCATCACCTTCTCCTTTGCCAAATCCAACGCTAGTGACGTACGACAATTCTATTTTTTTAATTGGTTTTATGTGCGAGTATTTCAATTGGGTATGATGGCACCCAAACGTTATATGAAATAAATGTTATGAGTGAATAATTATTTTGATATGTGAGTGTTAAAAGTTAAATGTTAAAATGATGCTAAGATAATTAAAAAAAAAATGTTTTGACACGCCAATACCACGTTGGATATGCATACAATGTGACGTCAAAGTGAGGTCTCTCTCAGTCCCGTGTGACGCCGCAACTTTTGAAGGTCCCATTCTCTTTTTAAAATCGTAAACAATATTACAATCATTTTTCTTTAATTATATATTCGTTATTTTGTGCAAACTATCCAGTAATACAACTCAGTGTGTACGGTATGAGTAGTTATTTTGCAACTTTATTTTCATTAAAATACATATTTTAGTTATCTTGTCATTGAACATTCTAAATAGTAAATACTGATTTAACATCCTCTAAACAAATTTGCTTTTCAGGAAAAAAAATGCGAATTCTTTGTTCTTGTGTTGCACGTTCTATTCTTAATCTTTAGAAACTTGTCAACAAAAGTACAAAACGTTTGGGACTTTCTGTATGGATTGAAAAATGCCCTCGGATTTTTCGATAAACCAAAGAAAAAAAATATAAACTATTGTCTTCATATTGTGGAATAACAGTTAACGTGTTATAAAAAATCCAGACAAGAACAATCCAGTGTCTTAACATAATACAGTAAAGAAATACAATAGGTCTTGAAAAACTTGTTTGAAACCAACAAGTTTGTATATTGACGACAAATGTTACTACATTAATTTATATTCCATGCCTAACTCGATTATCGTCTTATAGCAAGTATGTAGAGAATTGCATGCGTCCATACAAGTTCGTTTATATGCATGTATTCATTAAAATTTATTGGCATACAAATCTAGGTTTAAATAATCCTACTCATGTAAAATCAACGATATTCATACACCATCTTCCACACAATATGAAGAAAATGAGATGTAGACAGTTTTACATTTACCCGAAAGCCAAAAAGACTATTTTCAAAAGATTTTTGATCTTTTTAAAGGGAGCGAGGATCGAAATAATCCTGCTCATGTATTGTAAGTTTGTAGCTAGATGCAAACATTGAAATTGTGTGTAGGAAATACGAAATAGTTGGGACTATGACTTGTGAAGCGATAATAATGACCTTCTTCAAACAATACGTGTGGACTTGACAATCATGCATTTTATGACCACAACTCTATGAAGACTCATAATAATAATAGTACTTATTTAACACTTTATAAGTATATATCCATTTATAATATTCACCCATATAATATTTGAGCATTGTTGGTGTGTTTCACATTATAATCTCTCTCCCTTGACTTTTGAATATTACGTAATTCTTTCTTTCCCTAAAATACAACTTTACCCTTAAAATTTATAAAGTAGTGTTTCCCAAATAAACACAACATTTTATATGGCTTGAAATTAAAAATGTTCAAAAGATTTATACAAAACTTTTCGTAAATTGATGTGTCATATAACTAATTGTCATTCTCTAACTTACGTGGTGTTTGTTTTTTCAAAAATTATGTTTAACAACATTTTAGTCTGACTCATTCAGATATGGTCAAACATTTGGGTCATTAAGACAGTTTTTTTTTCACGTCATTCAGAGGCGATAAGAGACAAACAGTGTTAAGACCATTTGTTTTTTTTAATCATTAAGAGATAGTAAGAAGCATAAACATTTTTATTGAACTAAATGCGAAAGGGTGTTTTAACATCTCTTAATATTTTAAATTTTTTCTTATTTTTTTATTTTTATTTTTATTTATATTCTATTTGTTATGATTTATTTTTTATTTATGTGTTTTTTTTCTTTTCTTATTTTTTTTCTTGTTTTACCTTTGTCTCTTGTATTAGAAGTATTAAATAGAATCATTTCTTATGTTTTATTAGATAAATAGTGTATAAGATGATACGTGACAATTCATATTTTATTCAAATCGAAGGGTTCGGTATCGGACTCGTATATCTCAATTCTAACGCGACTCATTTTATTAATCGTTTTTAAAAATTTCAATTTAAACTCTTACACGTTTATTTTTAAAGAATGATCAACGGGATTTGCGTGCATATAGTTGACAAATGAACATTCTATCCATTAATAGCTGTGGTACAAAGAAATAGAGAAAATGTGTTTGGATTAAAGACTTATGTTTCAAGCATCACATTCATTTTCTCGGTATTCAAGAACTTTTTTTGTAAAGGGTTTCCTCGGTAAATTTATTACTCAAAAAAACAGTTAAGTACAATGGATGAGGGTGAATCCCACATCTTCGCCCGTTACATATGCAAGACTACTTCCTTAATAGGAGGTACACAAAGTGACTAGACTCTAAAAAGAAACAATCATATTTCTTCTTACGACCTCGAACTTTGATATCCAAATTATTGCATATATCTTGAATCTTGTCAGGGAGATCCTGGTCTTCATACATATCATCATCGTATGGGTCAAAATCATAGTCACCATTCCCTTAAGATTTCTTTCATTGTTCCAACAGGCTGTTATTACCATAGCTTACCTTCTCTAAAGCCATGAAATTTGCCATATCGTTATCAGTAGATGCAACCTCGTCCTCATTATCATGATCACTTGAATAATCAACCTTTTTCACATGTTTACCCTCCTCATCCACCAGTGTAACTTGCCCATCAATAATAAGTTTTTCAATCTTATCAATTTTCTTAGCAATAGGTGTAGTACTTAGACTACTAGAACCCACATTCCAGAACAAAAAACCACTAAAATTGGCCTTTTACTAGCGAGATTTAAACTCCCCCTATTTGTACCTAAGTCATCATCATTTTCAGCCGAATTAAACGCATCAAATGGGTTTGAATTACTAACCTCTTTAGGTAGCTCGACATCCTTCTTCTTACCCCCGCTAATGTTGGTATTGGTCTGTTTGGGCACAACTCTATAAGTTTGTTTGGTAGGTTTAAAACCTACCTTCGGACAAACTGAAACACCTCGAGGAGCTTGGCTAGGTTTCTTCACGTTCTTCGCCTTACCCGAGTCAATATTCTTGGGACATTCATCCAGACCATGCCTAAAAACCTTGCAAGTTGCACATTTTCTGAAACAAAATTATGCGACTTAGTAGAAATACAATTCCTACCTGAACTCATTTTTGTCGATTTCTTAGCTTCAAAAAACATAAATTTGCCAAACATATCTGCTAATTTCTTGTATGCACTTGAACCTCAAGCACATAAAAGAAGACAACGATCTCAATCCAAATCATACGTTCATCAACTTTAAAGGAATGTGTAGCAGTTTTGATGCAAGAAAAAATACTCTTTAAGGAAGCATTAGTTTGGAAGTTATCCGCTTATGAACTCGAAGGGAATTGAATCTATATCCAAAGACCCCTAACATGATGAATTTTCAATTCCGTAAAACCTTCATCCCTACATATGACATACATATTACTCATTAAGTTCACGTCTTTTAGCTTCAACAATAACACTATATATGGGTCTTCAACATTAATGAGGTCTTGATCATCGAGAACTAAAGCTCGAATAATAGCATTTATTAAAGAGGTATCCACAGTAGGTTTTGTAATACCATTTGTTACATAAGCAAACGAAGGAAGATCAAGGATCTTGTCTTTGTTCTTAAAAGGAATGTTATTAGGGTAACTACTAGGGTTAGGTTTAGGGTTTTTGTCCTTTGTCATGATGTTGTGGTTGAATTGGGATCAATTAGCATAGATTCTTTGAGAACGAGCAACTGATATATATAAATGATAGCTACCAATCCAAATGTTCGGCACCGATTTAAGAAATCCGGTCTCATCTTTAATTCCTAAGAAACGAATGAAACCGAAACATTTACCTCCTTTTGATAATTTATTTGCGATGAAAGATGAATAGTATCGACCAAACGTACGTGAGATGCACAGATCTGCCACAGGCCTTTTACATCCACGAGTAGGTTTTATTGGATTATAAAAGGTGTTTTCCATATCTTTATGAAATGGATAATCGATTTGTTTTTCCATACTTTTCTTGTTGTTACGGAATATCCATGTCCATCTGCTTGAATCAGCGATGTTTTTAGGTTTAACAATGATTGAATCAGGTCACATCTAGACATTTTTATCAAAACAAACAGTTTTATTTGATTTAGATTTAAATTTCTTAACCACTTATTCAGATTAAGATGGTAATTAAATTCAGACTTTTCTACCGAATATGCGAATCGGATTCAGATTCTTAATAAACAAACAGCACATTCCTCTCTTTTTAATACATCCGCGGATCCACGTATATACACTTTACATGACACATGTTCGTGAAAAAAACGTTTTGTAGAGTTTTTGATGTTCAAGAATTCCTCGGCTTGAAATTATCTTCTTAGGTTTTGAACAAAGACTTGAAAATACCTCTCCTTTTTTAACAAACTCTTGAACATATTAAGTCATATCTTGTGACAGTGTAAACCTAGCTTCAAAAATCCTTTCAACATTTCAAACTTTTCATTTTTCCAGGCACGATTGCAATAGCCCATGAAGAGCGTAAATATGTCTTCATAAAAACATCTTATTTTTTTTTTTTACCTTTTTAGCCAGTAACCATAGTTTTCTATTTTTTGTCGATCAATATGTTAGGTTTGATCGAGCCAGCTGACACACAAAAGGATGAGGCCCTTCCTTCGTGAAAGTTGGCATGGTCTCTACTTCAAGCTTCGAACTCGAAACATTTCACATTTTTTGTTAAAATAGTTGTAAATAACAGATTTTACCAACTACCTGTGAGTGATTATTTAAACATCTGTTTGATCAATGCTATGGTCTTCTGTTGCAAGTTACTACAACTGAATATGTATTGACATTTTCATAATGCTTATTAATAATGTACACATCCCTAGACGAGACTCCGTATATGCAATTAGCTACCAATTCAACCAAAGCTCGGTCCTCAATCTACATCATTCACATTTTTATAAATTACAACTGATCAATTTTTATCTCCAGTTGAAATTGTCCGATGTAGGTTTTATATTACAGCGTTCTCAATTAGGCATCCACTAACAATTTAATTAATATGATTAATACGATAACGTACGTAAGAGAATACTCATTTTGCAAACCTATTTTCTTGGACGGCATAAAGGACATAAATAGTAGAATTGTATTAGGCATTTGAGAAGAAACTACACATTTCATAAAAAAAGTCAAATATTATATACAAAGACTAATAATCAAGTAGATATATCTTACAGTATATGTATATTACATAAACTAGTGTAAAAACATTATTATATATTTTTTTTAACAGCAAGGCGCAAGATACATTAAAATTCTGCGCAACCCAAGTATCAGGGTCTGAGAACACCTTATTATGATATGTGGCCTAGCAGCATTATATTTCAAGTTAGTTAGGGACTTTGGACAAACCACATCACAGTACCAAAAACGATTTCATTAGTAAAATTTTCATCAGGGAGCCGGAGTTAAGTAGGGTGACTAGGTGAGTGCTGAGCCAACTCTACTCAAATATTATTTCTATCATGTTAGTTACCTATGATTTAAATGCGTTTTCTACTAACGTTTTTTACCTTCGGCACTCTTATCCGTATATCGTTTTTTCGTTAAATCACGGCCTGCGGCCTCTTTTAACTAAGAATCATAAGCTCTGATATCCGCGTCCCGCTGCACCGCTTTTAACAGCAAGGCGCGAATATATATTAAAATTCAGGCCACCAAGTAATTAAGGGGTGAACACATATATTTCAAGTTAGTTAGAACGATTCTGTAAGCTAAATACGATTTCCATAGACTAAGTAACCTAGAAACGATATTTTTATTGACCGATCGCCGGACGATCGATAAAGTTTCTTCCGTTTGATCTATAAATTTTTCTTGTTAATAAAAAAGTAGTTGATGATTTTAAACACAAAATATGATTGCACATTAGTTCCAGAATTTACCATGAATGCATGCATCTATCATCTATGCAACTTCAAAGAGAATATCCATTAATGAAGAGTTTGATTAAAATCATTAAAGTCGCTGATTGATAGAAAATTTTGTTAAATGAGCACTATGAGTTTATGTGGTTTGGTAACTAAGGCAATCGTTTACTTTTGATGCAAGGAACTTAGCTCAGATAGATGGA
Organism: Tanacetum coccineum; assembly: GCA_026074375.1. NCBI lineage: Eukaryota > Viridiplantae > Streptophyta > Magnoliopsida > Asterales > Asteraceae > Tanacetum > Tanacetum coccineum. The sequence continues at coordinate 25,767 of BQNB010072567.1, forward strand.
TATGCATGCATTTCTAAAAGTGATTAACAATGATATTGCATCTAATAAACAATGATATTTGAAAAGTAAGTTTTTACCATTTACTTGACTAAGGATTAATGATTGTTTCCCATTAAGGGTTTTGCCAATTTTCTCGGAATCTATACAATTTTTGTACTTCAAGTAATGTACATCTATTTCTCACTAATTATGACATTTTCAGTCATCTAACCAAAATTTGTTGCTTCTCGTGTTTTGTCCCGGACAACAGTCTTTTTGCTGTTGTTCGGAACGGACACGTGGAGCTCACGAAACCATCTACTAAGTGGAGATAGGTTTTCAAGTCGTGACATGTGGCGAAGTCGTTTTTGGTGAGGTATGGCGATGCGTCGCTACTTAATCGTAGCTCTTTGCCCACATCAGCGTATCTAAACCATTCACTTTCATCAACTCGCTTTTGAAGCCATTGAGGCAACCCCGGTACTTGAATTCTTCTTTTAGTCATGTCATTGCTATCATCAACCAATAGTCCAGGGACTTTCGTGATCACATCCGTTGAGTTCACAATTCTAAGAACTCGAGTGCCGCTCTTTTCAAGTTGTGATCGAAAATTTCGATTTCCTACACGAGGGCCCCCAAATGAAACCACAGTCACCATTGGTGAATGCTTACAAGTGGTAAGTTTATCGTATGCATCCCAGCCCCCCCCCCCCCCCCCCCCCCCTGACCCCCTGGCCCTCACGCTTGCCCCCTCCCCCCCATTGGTGAATGCTTACAAGTATAAGTTATATCGTAAGCTGTGAGCGTGGCTAAAGCCGCGCCTAAGCTGTGACCAGTAATGGTCACACTTAGGGGCTCATTGCCATAAGTCTCCACAATCCTTGATATCTCTTCCCTCACCATATCTCGTAAACTTGGAGTCTCAGGAGTGGCGGATGTGTACATACTTAGAAACCCTTTTTGCACCATTGCTCTTTTCTTTTCGGGTGTCACGTCATGAGGCATTGATGTTAACATGGCACGTAAATTCTCAATCCACTCTAGACACGTGGCAGTTCCCCTAAAGGCAATCACCACATCCCTACGGCCCAATCTTGCAATCTCCTCCTCATCGTTGCAAACAGCCACGTAACCGATCCAGCTCGAATTCGTGGATGTCCAGCTCGGTCCCTTATCGATCCAGCTCGGCAGCTGAACCCCACATGTGGCATGCAAATTTTTAGTCACCTTATACCCACAGTCCCCTAACCCACATTTATCCAACATTGAGTCTTTTGAGTACTTACACGTACCGTAATCAGGTGACGATGAGTCGAATTCAAAACTTCGATAAGCAGCCTCGACGAAATCTCCATACCGGAGTATCTCATGCCTAAGCCCATCATCCAAAGGATCAAGCAACCCTTCCCAATTCTTTATCCCTTGATACTCTCTCCATTTCTGGCCCAGCTTGGCCACACGGCTAGCGACTCTGGCCTGTCCAGAGTCGCTGTTCCAGGAACTCCTGACACTTAGCTGCCGTTTTCGACAGCTAGTGCTGGTAGAACAATGTGAAATTTCATTACTAACAAAACTAGTTGGTCTCACTAAGTTGCATGGTTTAACCATGCCCATAACACCCTTCATGATTCTTTGTATATTGTTTTTTGGATTTGTATATATATTGGAGCTCGAATATAAACTAGAGTTGACACACACACTTTGTTGGATGTGAAAATGGCATTTTATAGTTGTTGAGAGAAAAAAGTGTAGTGAGAGAAAGGCGATGACGGTGCCACGAAAGGTGAGTTGAGTCTGAGTATGTGTGTGTATGTTCTTTTGTGTGTATTTCGTTTATATAAATTTTTGAAAATTTTAGATGAAGAATGTTGACCGGGACCCAAAGAATAAATATAAAAGTGAAATAAAATGAAACAAATTTAGAAACTATAGACCTCCGTCCATGTATTTTAGATGAAAATATACCACACATGTGTGCACGTGCAGGTCACAGACCGCGTTAATATTCAATAGAGAAACTTTTTAGTTTTAGCATTCTCTTCTTGGTTGCGATGTACATGTTTAATAAAGTGAATTAGCTTTTTATAATAAGCATGCTTTTGGTCAAAATTTAGAATATGAATATCTCACTAATCTGGGGTGAGCTATACTTGATTAAATTTAGTAACTCATATAAATTATCAGTTTAACGTTCGCTACAAGAAAAATTAGAACGGGCGACGAATCATATGGTGAGGACATTCATGTTCTCGACTTCTCGCCAAAAGGCACTAAACCAAAAAAAATTGACTTTCAATGTTTGACTATGCAATAATGTGAAAGCAGATGACATGTCCTCGATATATAAGGCATGCCAAATATATTTTTTTAAAAGTTATCCCAGTAAAATATATTAAAATCAAAAAGTTAAGTATAATGAAATGTGACTGAAGTACCACTTTAACCTCAAGCAACGCTTGATAAACAATAAACCAAACTACGTATTCGACATGCCAAAAACAAAACAACTCTAGCTATGCAATACAAATAGAACCATAAAGAAACATATATAACTAGAGGAAACCGACACATTAAGTGTTTCCACCAGTATGGTTACCAACAATTTAGAAGCAACAGAAGTAGCCGTTTCATTATAACCATTCTCCACATCAGCATCATCATCACTCTCCTTCAGATTACGCAAAATATTCTTCCCATCTTCCTTCGTGAGGAAATCAAAAGGGTTAGGAGACGTGAAACCTAGTTCTGAAGGAGATTCCCCTTGCCTACTTGACCAAATACGAGTCTTCTTAGGAGGAGCCCACACATTCTTCCTTATATCATCAACCAAAATTCGTCCATAAGTTTCCCATTATCTTCCTCGGGAGCAGAAAACGCATTAGACATCGGAATACTACTCGTCTTCAAATGGGAAACCGAATTAGGCACCTGCTCCTTAGGAAGAATGTGATTACCTCCCGTCCCATGTTTGCTAACAAAAGGATCACGAACACTTTCCATTGAACAGTTTGGAAACCATCATTAGACGTTCCTCCCTGCTTCCTCAAGTTCTTCACATCAGCAATAACACACTTAGGACACTGCGCATCATCATGACCAAAAACCAAACAGGTATTCATATTCCACCTTAATAGTTTGCATAAAGATACCATTACCAATCGAGTTAGGAACAAAAATCACCATTGTGTTCTTAAGAGCTCGATCAACACTTATATCAACCAAAGCACGCACATAATCCATACGCCCCCAAGATTGCTTACATGTGGTGGTAGTACACGAATCTAACATAATTGGGGTGCCAACACGAGTGGCTATAGCACTCAAACCATCTGCAATAAATGCCGAAACAGGAATACCATGAAATTTGATCCATTAAAAGAAAGTAAGTTCCTCTTTAGACAACAAAGAACTCGGAGACCACTTCCTCAAGATAAATAGGGCTTTACGGATCAAGCATGGACCATGCTCCAAACCCCTTCCAAACCAGTCGCATATGAAAACTGAATAAAAAAGAAACCAATTTATCCCCCATAACTCGTTTAACACCATATTTCTCCCAAGTATTCAAGATATACCTTTCCATAATAAGAAACGCAACTTTCTTCCCAAGAAAATACCCATACCGAGTATTCTCAAACCTTGCTCACACTTCTAAAACCGACGACATGGGAATTATAACATCGTCAATTCAGTTTGTTCGGTTTCAAGAGTAAGAAATTTCATCTTTCTTTAACTAGACTCCTCATGAAGAAAGCTAGCAAAAGTAGGAGGACGACGCATACCATCATGTTGCCGATCAACTCCATGTGTTCCCGTATCCTCATTATTAGTCATCTTCACTATCGATTTCAAATGTTTCTCTCCCGGATTATTTCCATCTCTCTTAACCCCCTTCATTAATAACCCAAATTAAACAAACACGACCATTGATAAGTGCTTAATTACACATATCTTTTACCTCTAAAAACGAGCTTAAATGACCAAAAACAGACAAAAACTGCCAAATATATGTTTGTTTTGCATTTGTATTGTGCAGGAAGTGGATATCATCAAAAAGACAGAAAACCAAGCCAAAATGACAAAACTGAGCATGGAATGGAAAAGACTGTGCAAAATCAAGGCCAAAGTCCAAAAATGCCAAAGTCAGAGTCAATACTGAAGAATCAGCAGTCAAACCGGAGCCGGAACTGAAGAATACTATTGAATGCAATCTTAACCCATCTGATGGGCCGGGAAAGCCCAACAGTATAACTACAAAGACTATGAAGACTGTGAAGACCAAATGGGCCCTCAATCAATTACAACAGCCCATTTGTGTGCAATTGACAAAGACTGTGAAGACTTTGAAGGCCCAATCCTAGCCCAGTTACAGCCAATCTCAGCCATTGTACACACAAAACCCACTTCATAACCTTATTGGGCTTGAAAAAGCCCAATAACCAAACCTGTACCTTATTGGGCCCAAACCCAAACCCAATGGGCCCAATACAAGCCCAATGGGCCCAATACAAGCCCAAGCCCAACAAAAGCCCAAAATCCATTTTTATAAACTTTAGGGGCTAAATTGCCAAGTTTTGAAAGTTGTTTTATTAAGAAAAATAGGAAAATAAAACACAAGGGCTGAAATTGCAATTTTCCAAAACCTTTCTTATTCCTTTTAAGTAATAAACAGCAGGGACTGAAATTGCAATTAACCAAAATTTTCTTAACTCTTTTGTTATAAAACCAGAGGGACCATTCTTGTAATTAACCAAAACCTCTTTTAAATTCTTTTAGTTATAAAAGACAAGGACCATACATGTCAATATCCAAACTTGGTTTATAACTAAAATCGGCCAAAAGAAAATGAAAAGAGGAAGAAACATGGGGGACCGAAATTGCCTCTTCCCCAAACACTTCTTTTAAACCTGCAACCAACAAACCGTACCCGCCAAAACCATATCACCCCTTTCCCACGGTTTTATGACCAAACCACCTCTCCAGTACACACTCACAGCTCACCCACACCTTTCCCCACAACCTAGTGCCCCTATAACCCTTTCTCAGCCAAAATCACTCAACCCGAAACCCATCAATGGCTAAGATGAAGACTAGGCAAATAGAAGGCTAGGATTGACTTGGGAAAGCTTTGCACACTCACAGGAATCACAACCCAAGACAAAGAGGAGCCTTTGGACTGCTATAAAAGAGCCAAGACCAAGCCGAACCATACACACCATGTTTATGTTTTTTTTAGCTTAATTTTAAATTCTAAGTCTTTCTTTTAATTATTTAAGTATAACTCAGTTGTTTTTTTAAGCTAATATTGTAATACTTTTCAGTTTAATAAAAGTTAAGAAGTTTGAGAAAATTGCCATTGTCAAAATTTCAAGTATGATTCAAGCTTTTTAAATCCTGTATGAATTATTTAAGAATGTGTTAATGTGCATTAGATTATTGAATCTATCATCAGACCTTTTTATCTTTTCATACAAAACTTGTATTTCATCAAAACTCTTGGTCTTCAGATCAGAATGCTTCTTGCCTCTAACATGCTTCAAATATGTCATCATTTGGTTCCTAAACTGATTTCTTAAAGGAGGTTTATTTCTGATAGCTTCAAATCTTTGTTGAACAAAAAATCTTCTTTGGGCAGCAATGGTGTCATGAAGAAATTTTGTTCTCTGCTCAATAGTATACATCTCTCTCTCTCTTCCTCTTCAATCCTCTTTTTACCTTTATCTTTTGAATCGATCTTGGGAAGAGGTCTCAAATTCAATATTAATCTTGTTGAAGTAGGCCTTGGTCTCTCAGTATCTTCAGCATTCCTAATCTCTACTCCTTTTTCATTTTCCTTCTGTTTATTCTGACTTATTGTGATGAGAACTTGTGCAATGATCTTATCATCACCAAATATTGATGGAGTAGGTGTTGAAGTAGTTGTTGGAGCTGTTTGAGTAGCATTTTTCCCTTTATTTTGATCAACAGTACCTTCACCTTGTCTATCGGTACTAACTTTTGTACTGTCGGTACCTCTATCTTGCTTGTTAGTACCTTCATTTCTCTTGTCGGTACCTTCATTTGGCTTTACAGTACTAACAGGAGCTTTAGTACTTACTTCCTTATCAGCACTTTCCTTCTCTTCTAACATTACAGGGCTTGCCCTCCCATTATCTTGATCATCCTCAGTCTCCATATAGTCCATTGCATCATCATCAAGATCATAAAAAGCTAGATCTTTATGCACAGATGGTTCACCCTTGGAAGTTTTGACCGATTTCCTCCCCTGTTTGGATACATACTCCTTTTGTACCCCTTTTTTCTTTAGAGAAGTCTTCCTTGCCAATCTTATCTTCAGTGCAACACTCTTCATCCAGGATTTGTGATGTGTGATAAGTGGTTTGACTCTTTTCTTTAGCTTCTTGACCTGAGCCTTTAAAGCTTTAATTTCTTTAGCCTAAGCTGTGACCTGTTTACATAAAGACACACAAAGGTTATATACACTTTGGAGTGTCAGACTATCCTCATTCCCTGAGAGGGATATATCATTGTATGACTGACCTCCATGATTCCTACCAGAATCCTCTAGATTGGAATCAGGAATAGCTATAGAAGGAGAAGGTCTAGGAGAAGGGTCAGTCTGTATCTGAGGTTGGTCTTCACTTGGGTGAG
>BQNB010072568.1:3307-20242 GCA_026074375.1 Tanacetum coccineum
GAGTAACTTGTTTAAATTGGTAAATTTTAGGATTACACCCAAATCGCCTTTACATGTTGCTTATTAACTAACTACACCGGTTAGTTAACCTCCTGTTTAAACCCTTTTCCACTCTCATCTTTAGAGTGATGATCTACTAGAAAAACCCTTACACCTTAACCTACCCTGTTAGATTAAGTTTTATTTATAGTTGCTAGTTTCTTAAAGTATAAAGTTTGTATTTCCCGAGTCTTGTGTCATTTTCTATCTTTGGTGCGGTTGGAAATTTTCACATTGCAAATGGGAATTTATATTTGTAGTCAAAACTCATGTGATTTTACTACCGTCACAATTAATGGTGAAACCGAAGAACGAAGAACTATCAAAGGAATTATCCGGAATTATTATGATCGTGAAGATGGTGAAACTATACCGATATTTGAAGTATAGTTAGCAAAAAAATCGAAAAAATGAGAAAAATACAAAAAGAGTAAGAAAGAAAGTTTGAAGATAATCGTTTCACAAAGAAATTACCGAAGGAATTACACGAAGGATCGATTATTCGTTGATACGTCTAAAAAATCAACGATGTAGAGTATTGTATAAAGTGGAAGATATCGCCACTTGCCTTGTAGAGTATGTAAAGTTTTGGGATGATTGGGAAGTTGACCGTTACGGGAACGTCAACTTAGGTTGTTGTTTTTGATCAATGATCAAGATGTTGTAAATAGTTGTGTCTTTATCATGGTAACGGACGGTAAAAGTGTCTAGCAACTTTTATTTTAGTCTTAATCTATTTGTTTCTTGAATTTTATTTCACAACAATTTACTTCCCTCTCACCTAATGATTAGCCTCTGGTTTTACGTAAATGAGGACTTGTTCGAGCGTGCATGTCTATTCCGTCGTTACGGCCATGTATGCATCTCTTAGCTGCCTCGTTGGTTTACGACTTTTGGTGAAAGTTAGAAGGTTCCTACCCTATATCATTCTTCATCCTAACCGTTGGTTAAATTCGAATGAGGATGTGATCGAACACACATGTCTATTCCGTCATTACGGCCATGTATGTGTGCTTCAGCTGCCTTGTTGGAGCGGTATTTCTGGTGAAAGATTGTAGAATGATCAACCGTAATCCTTTCCATACAAAAACCCATATTTACCTTTATAAACTTGTTACTCCTTAGCTTTAGTGGTGGAGATGTGTATCCTTGCCAAGCTTATGATTGAATACTCGTCACAACCGAGTATTTGAGCGATTTAGTTACATGTTGCCACATAGATTAGTTGAGTAATCTAAGTGTTTTCATCTTCCTATTTCGTAAGGTGTTTGGTTGTGTACTTGTAATAGATCAAATAAGTGCTTTAACAGAAAATATCCTTAGGGATACATTTTTATAAATTACTAAAGGCTACTTGAGGAAAAGTAGGATTCAAATGAGGGGATATTTGATGACATGAAATAACATCTATTTTATAGCATCATTTATCTCATATTATTAACCCATTTTGTATAGTTATTGCAAAGAATTGTTACTTAATCGGGGAGGCTGTGAAACCGTCTATCGTTGCGTTTGGCATTTGTGTTTGAAGCTGTGAATATTATATATATAAAAAAAAGTACAAAAATATTTTCATTTTCTTTTAGTATAATTATCATTTAAAAAATTAAAAAAAAAAGAAAACCAAAAAGATAAAAACATTGTCTTTAATTATCAATAAAATTCACAAATTGGTAAAATACCAAAATATAATATTCTCAACTGAGGTATTATCATAATAACTTCCGGTGAACTTGTTGGTTCCCAACTCGAACAAAAGATTTAAAAACTTGCCATTTGTGTCTCTTACGACGTACGGCTCACCTTGAAAAGTTAAACAAACTATAAAGTGGGTATAAGGAGGGTTGTTCCGAGGAACTACGACCCGAAAGGAGAAATAAGCTTCGCGCTATTCCTACTCCTCCGCTCACCTGTGCGTTTATCTTTTTGAGAGCTACCGTGAAGTAAGTAGATTATTTGGTTGAAGTTGTCTTATCTCATTGTCCGGTAAAATCAATTGTGAATAAATCATTAAAAAACCAAAAAAAAATTAGTGTAAATTTTCTTTTTAAAATTTCTATTTTTGTGCATGCGCACTCGTTCTCAAGCCCGTAGACGTCGACAACCACAAGTCCGACAAACTTCTGTTGAATCATCCAATCTTGAGAAACCTGATAATCCTCCCATAGTTACGATGGCTGATAATCGTACTATGGCGCAACTGCTCGAAGCACCCACCGAGGGGTACGAGGATGCGATAGTTATTCCGGAAATCACCGCGAATAACTTTGAGATCAAGCATGGTCTTCTGAATCTTGTCCAAAACAAGCAATTTTTTGGAAATGATAAAGAAGACCCACATGCTCACATCCGTTATTTCAACAAGATCACTTCTACGATGAAGATTCCGAACGTACCAAATACGTCGGTTAAACTTATGCTTTTCCCGTTTTCTCTCGAAGGGGCAGCCCGGATATGGCTGGAAAAAGAACCCCCTCGGTCGATTGAAACATGGGATGATCTTGTTTCGAAATTTATTAACAAATTCTTCCCTCCCTCTAAAACGACAAATCTCAGAAATGAAATCACGAGATTTCAGCAAAAATTTGATGAAGACGGTTATGAGGCATGGGATCGTTTCAATGATTTCCTTTCAAGGGGTGCCTCACATGGGTTTTCAGAATTGCATCAACTCGATACATCTATATTGCCCCTAAACTCAATTGATCAAGATTCATTGAACTCTGCTGCCAAGGTGGTAACTTCTTAGACAAAATGCCTTCGAGAATGTTTAAAAATACACGAGAGCAAGTCTAAGGTACGTCAATCAAGAAATAAACTTGTAAGCTAAAAGAGACAAGCTCTTCCACCTCAGCAGTCATCATCTGAGGTTGCTAGCTGACTCAAAGACATGGAACGTGGCATTAATCATCTCGACAGAATAGAACCAAACCCCACTTCCACCCTAAAAAGCGGTTGAACAAAGTTGTTAACATGTGGGGGAAGGGTCATTGCTTATCAAACTGTCCACCACTAAGAGCACATTTACCATGACACTTATCCAAGAGTATTTCCCAGCCGCTGCGCCAATTTCAACCAGCTATTCCGGTTAGCAGACCATTCCGCCCCATGGTCCCTCAAATCAAAATTTGACCCCTGTTTTCCTCCCATCAAATCCTCAAGCAAATAGTCAGAAACATTTTCAATCGAAGAAATAACTTCAATCAAAACAAGGAAACAATTTCAACCAAGTCAGATTTATCGACCTCCGGTCCATCAACCAGTATCAGCAAGACACTGCTCCGCAAACACACGGTGTGTCAAAAACAGATTTGAAAGATATGTCACAAGCCAATGATGCAGTGTTGAGAAATCATCAAAACCAAGGTCAAAAACCTGCAATCCCAATGGCAAATTTGACTGACAATGCATTCAAAAATTTGTATACTGCTAATACAGCTTCTTCACTTCCGGATTGAACTCTTCATGGTAACACGTTACCAACCCAAAGGCAATTTAAAAGGAATCACTACCCGAATGGTGTTAACCAACCAAGACCGAAAGCAGTTAATCATGACCGCCGAGGTGACAAAGGACACGATGCCCTCCGCTAATTAAACGAACACCGAAACGTCCAACCTCCTGTTGTTCACATTGTTTTTTTTTTTATTTTAAAGTCCCCACCCCCCCCCCCCCCCACCCCCCCCCCCCACACCCCCCCCCCCTCCCCCCCCCAACCACCCTCGTAATCCAAATCTTGAGCCCTAATGTTGCTCCGTTGTATGCTCACTATTGTTACTCCAATTTCTGAAAGCATCAATTCATTTCCATCAAGAAGAAATGAGAAAGCGCAAGGAAAAGCTAACGACCAAAAAATCCGAAAAAGGAAAATTCTATAAATCTTTAGAGATTTAATGTTCGAGATTAGCGTTACCGATTCTTGTTGCTCATTCCTAGAATTTAGCTTCGACTTTAAAAACCTTAATTGAAACAAAAAAATTGAGCGAGAATTGGCAAGAACTCCTTTGAATGAGAACTGTTCACGGTCATCCTCACAAGTACCAAAAAGAAACTTGGAGAGCCCTGGCTGATTTCTATTCCAAAGTGAATTAACGGGATTACTACATGCAACGCATTGGCCGATCTTGGTTCGAGCATAATCCGATGCCTATTGTATGGAACAAACTATCTTCGTCCTAAATTGACCCCGACTTGCAGACACTAGAACAGCTGACCGTTCGATCACTAAACGGATCGTATCCTGAAATGCTTTGTAAATGTGGGAAAATTCCAATTTCCAGCGGACTTTGTGTTGTTGATTTGAACCAGACCCCCGATAACTTTAAATTTCCGGAGATGTTTCTTGAAAACCAGTCATGCCTTTGATAGATGTTATGAAGGTGAGAGTACCCTTCGTTTGCAAGGAGCCATCACATTCAATCTGACCAAACTCAAGATACACAGCTGATTACAACCATATGACGGTAAACAAAATCGACGATCAATGATTATGGCTTGTGATGATATTCTCCCAAGAGTCCTAGATTTTCAAACGGATCGAAAGTCTGGCAAATAATCCCACTCCAATTTTAGCCGATTTGGTTTCTATGCTTCTCCAAATCTCACTCCTTCGGGATAGTGATTTTTCTTTTTAATTTGAAGAAGCAATTCTTCTTGCTCTAGAATATGATCCTACTTCCTCTGAAGTGATCCAACTTATCAGGATCCTGAGGGGGACATCCTGCTTCTAGAAGCAAAATTGAACATTGAACCACCACCCCCCACCTCCCAAATCAAGAACAAATATCCTGCCTGGAGATAGAAAGAACCAAACTCTGTGAAGCTAAAACCGTTGAATCTTTCGTTGATGAACCTCCGAGGTGAACTCAAGGAACTGCCACTCCCCATCTTAAATACCATCTTTTAGAAGGTGACGACAAGTTGCCTGTCATCAATTGTCTAAAGACTAAAATAATGAAGGAAAAGGCAAGCTCACTCAAGTTCTCAGTCCCACAAGAAGCGAGCCATCGCTGTAAACTCTCCATATAAAAGGGTGTAAACCCAAAAAACAAAAATTTTATACTCACAAAAAATTCTAATGGAAAGGACTACGAACCACTGTCAAAGTCAGAGAAGGAAAACCCAAAAATCCACGACGTTATCAATAAAGGAAGTGAAGAAAAACTCCATGACGCTGGATTGATTTTCCCATCTCGACACCCCTTGGGTAAGCCCGGTAACAACACTGTGTACCTAAGAAAGGAGCATAACCGTCAACACAAAAATGATGAGAAAGAACCTAATTACTACTCGAATTGTCTACGGATGGCGAGTTGTATTGATACAGAAAGCTTAATGAAGCTACCCGAAAAAGACCACTACCCATTGCCCTGCATGACCAAAATGCTACCTCGAAAGGGACAGCAGAAACCAATACTACTTTTTCCTCGATGGCTTCTCAGGGTTATTTTCAGATTCCAATTGACCCAAAAGATCAAGAAAAGACAACCTTTACTTGCCCCATACGGAACGTTTTGCCTATGCCCGCATGGCCCTTTTGGGCTATGCAACGCACCGCGACAACGTTCCAACGATTATGATGGCAAATCTTCATGACATATCGAAAAACAATGGAAGTATTCATGGATGACTTCTTGGTCTTCGGGGATTCCTTCTCTACATGCCTATCCTATTTGAAAAAAATGTTAAAACGGTGTGAAGACACCAATTTGTCCCTAAATTAGGAGAAAAGCCATTTCATGGTGAAGGAAGGCATTGTTCTTGGACACAAAATTTCTAAGTCGGGAATTGAGGTCTATCCGTGCTAAGTTGAAGTCATAGCCAAGGCTCCCATCACCTCACCCACTACTGTGAAAGTGTTCGTATTTTCTTGGCATGGCCTTTTTTACCGATGATTCATTCAACTTCTCAAAATTGCCCGTCCCTATGACTCATTTGCTTGAAAAGAGACCTCCATTTTTCTTCTCTGAAGAGTGTATCCTATTCCTTTAATACACTCAAAAGAAAATTGACTGAGGCTCCAATCTTAATTGCTCCCCGGAACTGGGACTTCCCTTTGAACTGATGTGCACTGCTAGCGACTTCCGCAATTGGGCAGTCCTCCGAGCAGAAGAAAAAACAAGCATTTCCAACCTATACACTATGCTAGCAAGACGATGAACGAGGCTCAAACCACTACACTAACTACCAGAAAATGATTACGTGCCGTAGTGTATGCCTTTGAGAAATTCTGGCCATAATCTTGTTAGCCAAAAGCATAGTGTTATACTGACCATTTCTGCCATCAAATATCTCTAGCCAAGAAGGGAGCAAGGCAAGACTCTTGCATGGAATCCTATTGCCCAAGAATTTGATATTGAAAGTTCGAGACAAAAAATGAGCTAAGTATCTCGCCGGCCGATCATCTGTCTCAACTTGAAAATCCTCATCAAACAAACTCGAGAACAAAGAAATCAATGAAGCATTTCTCTCAACTCTTGGTTCTGTTGCTCTTCAAGTCAAAGTACCCATGGTTTGCAGATTTTGCAAACTACCATGCGGGAAATTCGTATCAAGGTAATGAACATCCCAACAAAAAAATAAATTCTTCAAGGATTCAAACATTATTCTGGATGATCCCTGCCTTTTTAAATCTGTGCTGATCAGGTGAATAAGACGTTGTGTTTCGGGCAAGAATCTTATGACATTCCTCAAAGCTTCCCACAGTGGACCCACTGGTGGAGACTATGGTGACAATTACACAGCAAGAAAGATCTGTGAACTCAGGATTTATTTAGGCCCACCATCTAACGAAGGATGCCCCCGACTTTGTCACCCGTTGTGACATTTTGTCAACCTCAAGGAAAGATGTACGCAACGCGATGAGATGCACAAAACTCATCCAAGTTTGCAAATCTTGACAACTGGGGCAATGATTTTTATGGGCCCTTCCCGTCCTATCAAGAGAGAAAAAGTACATACTCGTGCTGTTGACTAACTTGTCAAAATGGTTGAAGAAAAAGCGCTCACCCCTCCAATGATGCCCAGTGTTGCAAATTTTTAAAAACATCATCTTTTCTCGATTGGTGCCCCCCCCGAGCCTATCATAAGTGATCGCGGAACACACTTTTGCAATGACCAGTTTACAAAAGGTCATGCTTAAGTATGGAGTCACCATCGTCTCTCCAACCTACGTATCACCCACAAACAAGTGGCAAGTTGCGGTGTCAAATCGTTTAAAGCGTATTCTTGAGAGAACCGTAGGAGAAAATCGAAAGGCCTCCTGGTCGTCAAAAAACAAACTAGAGATTGCTCTATGGCCTTCCGCACAGCTTACAAAACACTCCCATCGGGCGCACTCCGTATAACTTGTGTATGAAAGCATGTCATCTAACCGATCGAGCTTTAGCACAAAGCCTACTAGGCCCTTCAAGCATACAAATTTTGATGTCCAAACTGCGGGTGATCACAGAAAGTTCAACTGAATGGAACTAAATAAACTTCGCATTCAAGCCTACAAAACTCTTGATCAAAAGAGAAAACCAAGAGGATCATGATGCTAAGATTAAAAAACCGCGTTTTCAACGTTGGTGATCGGGTTCCTCCCTCTTCAACTCTAACTGAAGATTTTCTCCGGCAAATTGAAATCCCGTTGTCCGACCATCACCATTGTTCAAGTATTTCCTTAAGCACCGTCGAGTTATCTCAAAACTCCGGGCCCAACTTTAAAGTGAATGGTCATCGTATAAAACACTATTTTGGAGGGGACATACCAACCGAAGTTGTCCCGGATCTCCAAACCTTCCCTAAGGATAATTGAATTCAGGGAAATGGGTCAAGCGTCGGGACCTAAAACAAGCGCTTCGTGGGAGGCATCCCCATGGGGCTTATCAGTAAGTAATAAATAAGTGTATTTGTATGAAGAGGCTCACATTTCCATTACCCTGTGGTGTCCATGTTTTTGTGTGCTTGTGTTGTATGTCCTGGATGTCCTAATCCCGAATTGTGAAGTACTCTCGAACTCGCAGTATCCACAAGAGTTTCACACCTCAGCTCCATTTTGGGAATCCAGTATCCCAAATCTAGATCGACAACGTTTTATCTTTTGGCACACTTAATAAACGCATTAATTTGCGTAGAACTCTCTATGAAACATCGAGACGATGTTTAGTTTCTATATGGGGAGATCTTCGATTATATTCTTGGCCTGCATCGTTGTATTACGTAATCCTGTTTTTACCCAACAAATATTTGCAAAAAAACAAAAAAAAATGAAAAATTTGAAAAATTTTCAAAAGAAAATAATGTTTTGACACAGTTTGACTTCCTAATGGGTCGAAGAGAATAAATGTTATTGACTCGATCGGGCGTGTTTGAGCCCCTAGCTAGTTCCTACAACTTATCCGCGTGTAGGCTAAGCTTTCACGAATTCTATTGCTTCAAAGTTTAATAAGGTGAAGAACAAGAAGTGATAGAGTAAAATATAAGTTATATCTTATCAGTTTCTTCTAAAAACTTATATGAGAATTGTGGCTTTTTCTTCCCATTACTTCCTAATCCACCTAATCAACACTGCTCAATTCAATTCAACTAAGTCAATCGATGTTTTTAGAAAAAGCTTCAAATTTGTAACTTGATTCTTTAAAGCGAGATTTTTCCGTTCTTAGTAATTCAAAAGTTAAAATGCCAAAGAAGCATGAAATGAAATAATGAATGCAAAAATGCAGAATATATGAAATTAGCAATGAAGCAACATTTGATTAGATGAACAAGTTAAAATGAGTCGTGATATCCCACTTTGTCCGCTAACCACGAGGTGGGTGTCAAACAAAGACATCCTTACTCTAGGGATTTGTGTTTGTGATAATCTCACCAGGAAGCGAGGTCTAGGTGAGGGATCAAAACAAGACACAAATCCTAGCCATGTGAGGAAAAGTATTGATGTATATCTCACTACGCTAAGCAACGGGTGGTTTTCAAAAACCCTAAGAACATTCGGTCGTTGGTTGTGATATCCCTACTAGAGATCGAGCCTAGGAGGTGTTCCAAACCTAAGCAACGCATTCCTAGCTAAGAAACTATGATTATAAGATGAAGATGTTGCAAAAAGTTCTAACCAGTTAAAATTTCGTTCTTTAAAATCAAGTTACAAGGACCTCGTAAGTTGTTGCTTTGAGTCATGATTCATCTTGAATCACGACTATGGAAATAAGTTGATCTATGGTTGAGTTGAAATGAGTACGCACCTATTAAATCAAATATTCAAGTTGGAGTATAAAAGTTCACAAGTCATAAATATGAGTGCTTTAGCATTTAGGACTTATATTGACAAATGAACTTGTTAATTTGCTTGGTTTGGACAGTGAAAAATCCGGGACGCATGATTTATCCTCAGACATACCCCGTAGATTCTTCTATGGGCGTTTCTCATTCTATGGATCCCAATGTTGATATAATAAAGGAAGTCAAACACAGGAATGTCCGAGAAAAAAATCCAAAATATAGGGATAGTTTAGGGTATAGATAAAAAATGGTGAAAAACGGGCTTGTCGAAGCTATAATAACTTAGTTCCCCTTGACGACACTTAGCCTACTTTTTCGAGGTTATTAGTCGAGGGGGATTGAGATTCTTAGTTTTCGTAAATGTTTACTTCATAACATTGCGTGAGGACACGGCAATACCTTAGTATGGGGGATTTTGGTATGTGTTTAATTACACATACCTCTTACCTTTAAAAACAAGTTAAAATAACCAAAAACGGACTTAAAATGCCAAAAATATGCTTGTTTTGCTAATTGTGTTGTGCAGGAACGGATATCGAAAGACAAGACGAAAAACAGAAGCCCAAACGCCAAAACTGGACACGGTAATAGTAAAGCGTGGAGAAGACACAGTCAATCCAGCCCAATGTGAAAAAGTCAACAACAAGTCAACCCTACAAACCCGAAGCCAAAAGTCAAGAAAAACAATTTAGGGGACTAAACTTGTTAATCCCCTAACTTATTAAAGAAGAAAAAGAAGAAAATAAAGAGGAGGGTTAAAACTGCCAATTTGCCAAAGAAATACCCCAAGGGCCAAAGCTGCCAAAGACAACTTCTTATACTAACAAGGACTTGTGGTGCAACTCCAAATATAACCCTCAGGTGGTGTTCTTGCCAAGTCCCAAACTCTTGTATAACACCAAGGACGAAAATTGCAAACACCACATACACTTTGAGGGGCCAAAGTTGGCAAACCACCAAACCCGTCCCTGTCACCCTTTATAACACTTTTTCCCGCTTTTTTTTAAAACCCCAAGACCCAATCACGGGTCTCCTTCTCCCCCTTTATCCTGCAAACCCAAACAACCCCATGGACAATCATCCCAGCTGTAAAAATGCCAACTTGGCAATCCCTCATTGTCCAAGAACCATTTTTGATGGTGATGATGACTTGAGATTATATCCAAGGGCTAGGAATTGTTTGTGCTTTCCCCCTCTCATAACAAACACAAGAAGCACAAACCTTGTGCTATAAAAGGGCAGAAGACAGAAGACACAAAGGAGGAGTTTTAGATTTTAGATAATTTGTAATTTTAAAGTTTTTTTAAGCTCATTGTAATTTTATTTAAGTTTTTCTTCTGTTAAAATAGCCTTGTACTCTTTTAAAGTTTTAATGAAAAAGCATTGTTAAGTTTATTCAAAATTCTATCTTAAAAGTTTTTTTGTTTAGTGCATAAAATGTCATTTGATAAGCTATGAAGAAGGCTAAACCTGGAAGAGCCTTGGGTTTAAATACATTCAGAAACAAAGGACTTAGGGGTGGATAGGATTAGCTTTAGGTTCCTATGTCATTCTTACCCCTTGTAAGTCATCTCCTTTAAATTTCTACTTACTGTTACTGTAGCATTGCTTATTGGGGCTTATTTTCAGCTTATCTATGTCATTTGTGTTTATTTATGTTTAAATATGCCTCTTAGTTGCTTTCATTTCATTTTCATGTAATTTGATTGAAAACTGTCTAAAAATAGTTTATTTAAGTCATTAGCTTATTATCTTTTAAAAGTGCTTATTTGTGTTGCTTTCACTTTACTTTTTCTATTTAACATTGCATAATAGATAGTGGTCTTTTAAAAATTTAGTTTTAACTTTACTTTTATAGGATTTTAAAAATCATTTTGAAATATAAAGCGGTGATGGGTTAAGAATGAAAACGGTCAAAACATGGTTTTTGGTATGGGTTTTTGGGGTCATTAAGTTGACTTTAGCTAAGTCTTAAGCCCAATTGAAGTCGTTTTTTAAGATTTTTAAGTTTAAATAGGTTTTCCAAAGTTTTCTTCTAATCCCATTTGAAACTGTGGTGTTTAAAAAAAACTACAAGAGCTTATTTCATAAGCTCTTGTAATTGTGAGTTTTAGTTTTAAAAAGAGTGCATTGTGTGTCTAAACAAGGTGTAAACAAAAGCTTTGTGTCACTTGACTCTTTGAGTCAAAGCTGTCGAAAAGTTAAGTGTCAAATTATTTTTTTAGCAAAAAGCCCCTTTTTCAAGAGCCAAATTCCAGCATGTTTAAATGTTTTTAGAAGCCTAATTTAGAGCATAACCACTTTAAACCCCTTTTATCTTGTTTTCATTTGGTTTTTCATTTTAAGCTTATTTGACAGCTTAAAATAAGCTGTCAAATTAAGCCCTTGTTTTAGCATAAGTTTGCCCTGGTGCTAAGGGGCCCACTTTAAGCCCACCCATCTAGCTTTTCAGTGAACTTAAGTCCAAGCTTTTGGCTTTTCTTAAGAGCCCATAAGCTCTTTGACAAGCCTCCTCAAATTCAGATCTTAAAAAGCCCCTTTGATAGCTTATTTTTAAGCTCAAAGTTGCCCCTTAACTGTTTTTGCTTAGCTTTAGTGTAGGGATTGCTTATTTACTTCTTGGCGTATAGCATATTAATGACTATTTTATACCTAATAGCTCATTTGGTTAGTTTGTTAAGCTGTGTTTGCTTATTTGCCTCTTTCATTGCTTATTTGGTGTTAACAGTAGTGGCTTTTTACTTTTAAGCTTAGTTTAAGTTTTTGTCATTTAAGCCCTTTTTCCAGCTTATTTAGTTTATACATTTTAATCCCTAGAGCTTATTTAGGCTAGCTTAGGAACCCTCTTAAGCTTATTCAATTTAGACTTTAGCTTATTTGCCCAAAATGTCCAAAAGACTTAGCTTTTTGCCCTTAAGCTCACTTTAGACTTTCTGTCAACTTAAGCTCTCTTTTTTTAGCTTATTTAGTTTATAGAATGTAGCTCAAATGCTTATCTTCTTCTACGTTAGTTAAAGTCCTCTAAGCTATTCTCTTGAATTTTTAGCTTATTAGTTTAAAAGACCAAAAAGACTTAGCCAATTTTTTGCCTTAAGCTCATTTTAGCTTCTGTCGTATTTAAAAGCTCTTTTCAAGCTTATTCTTAGCTTTTCAAAAAAGGTGGTAGTTTTGAAAGTTGTTAAGCTCAATAAGCTTAACAACTTTGGTTCACAAAGTTTTTCCAAAAAAAAAAAGGAGACAAGGGGTGACCCGGGTGAGCAAGACTCGAACCTGGGCCTCTACCCTCGTACACCTCTCTTTTATAACACAAAACATACCGCCTGCGCCCTTAATATGGACGTATTCTGTTAGTGTCACCAAGGCTTTATGTATTTAACGCACGATTTCCCCCCCTGTTGCCCTATAAGATGTTACACTTAGTTTGCGGCTTATTGATAAGCAACTTTTAGTTATCTTATTTTTCGTAGGTAGTAATAATATATAGTATCATAGTATTTTAGTAAATTTTCAGAATTATAAAAGTAGTTTAGTAATTTTATAATTTAATTTAGGTTAAAAGTTTAAAAAATTCATAATAATACAAAAAAAAAATTATCAAAAAAATAATTTTCTTTTTTAGAAAATTTTCTTTAATCATATAGTTTGTAGGAAAAATACAAAAACTTTTTGTGAGGTTTAATTTTTTCTCTTTTAGATTTTTTAAAGAACGGGGCTCCTATTGCCGTTTTTGTCTTGACTCGTTTCTTCTCTTTCTGGTCAAACCGACCCTCGCGTTTTCATCTAAGTCTTTTCCATTCTTCGTTATTCGTCCCCATAAGTATTTAAAGTGAAAATTTCTTTTGTAGGTTAAATTTTGAAGATTTTAGGTTTTGGGCCCCTGTGTTCGAGAATCGTGCTCGACGTTTTCCTACCTAATTTCCATATTTTTAGGTTTTGCTTAAACATTTTTGTTTGTTATTGTTTAATTTAACTTTCCACACTCTCAAATCATTTTTCTCATTCAAACTCCAATCTTCCGACTGTATCGATTCTCCAGTCCAGCCTCGTTGGGGATAAACGACCCGGGAACATTCTATACTACTTCTCGGTTTTATTGACTTTGTTTCTAGACTGTTCTTACTATATATATTTTATATTTTATTATATATTATATATATTTTAAGGTGTGGTTTAGACCAATCAAAGAGCTTATTCAGAAAATTTGGCTAATTTAGAGAGCTTATGAAAAAAGAAACTTGAGAGATTAAACAAAAAACTGAATTTTCATTATAAAAAGCTTGCTATACAATACTTAAAAGGAAAATTACAAAATTAAAAACAACATTAAGCTAAAACTAAAATTAAGGCTACGTCTGGTGTGTGAAAGTGGAAGTCCAAGTTTATAGCTGAGTGAGAAAGCTCTAGGCTCTCTGTTCCTTGCTCTCCAATCCTTAATCTGTCCACCAAATCTTTTTAATCATTCGGGCTTCAAGTTGAGCCTGTTTGATCATTGTGGAGGACACCTGAAAGATTGCCAGCGTGTCATCCCTTTTGATTCATTGTGGCTTCTTTATGTAGTTTGTTTTAAGCACAAAAAACCCATATGAATTTGTGCTTTCTCCATTATTGACGTGGCCTAAAGCTTGAGAGAACCAATGAGATGCTTTGATTTGACCCATTTGTCCCTGCCATCTTGTTAGGGGGCTTTTGTATTGACTAACGCACCCTTTGGTTTCCATTTACCCCTTGTTTTACCATGGTGAAAGTTAGAGACGATGGATGAATAGTAAAAAGAGTTTCGCGCCATATTTTTTTTTATAACTGAAAGAGGTAAATTCAGTTTGAACTTTAGGGAGTTGGCAATTTGAGTCCTTGTGTTTGGATCCCTCTTTTTTCTAGTTATAAACTAGTTTCAGTAAATGCAAAACTGGCCCTTGTGGTTAATGAAAAGGGAAAGGGCTAGAGTTTTGGGCTTATAAAGGATCCCGGTAGGTCACATTTGGGTTTAAGGGACCATTTATGAATTTTTCTGAAGTTGAGGGCTTAAGTGAATATTTTGGTCTTGTTGACTTTTTATTGACCATGGTTTGACTAGAGTTTTTTGACTGTAGTTTGACTTTCTCTGGTTTGCTTCTGTGCTTTGTTTACTCTTCTTCCGTTCTCTGTGTCCGTCTTGCTGTTTTTTACTATTCTCTTATGATTTTTGTTATATCCGCTACCTGCAACACACAAAACACATAATACAGCATTTTTTGCCACATTATTTTTAAAATTTTTGGTCTGTTTTAGTTTATTTTGGTTATTTTTAGGTACCAACGGATATGTGTATTTCACACTTATTAAAATTCCCCAAACTAAATGATTGTGTGTCTCACGCAATATCACATACCTTATAAACCAAATACTTAAAAATTCCCAAACTAAACCTTTGGAAAAGAGCAAGATTTTTGTTAAGAGAGTTAAGGTGTCACAAGTTATAAAACACCCGATTTCCCATTTTCAAAACTTTCTTTTTTTATGATTTTTCTTGATAATTAGCTACCTAACTATAACTTATTTGTGTTGACATAATGTATTGTTTTCATTACCTTATTGGTAACTTTAAGGATCATAGAATAAAAAGCATAATTAAGTGTCTAAAAGATAACTTCATCATCCCTGATTTTTTCACTTTTCTCATCTAAGCTTAAAGAACAAGACACCGTTAGTAACAAGTCATGACACTAACACTACAACATAAAATATAAATGGGTAACTTACTTTTCCTCCCGTAAATCCTACTTTTGTATCTCAAGGTTTTACTTAAGTCATATACCCGAAGGCTCTTTAAGACTTGTTTCGATACTTATTAATTCAAAAATAAAGCGTAACGGTTAAGAACGCAATAATTAGCTCCTAGCCCTTTTACAAAGAACCCTCCATCAAAGTCATCAAATTAAAGTCCAATCGAGGCACCAAAATTTGGTTTTTATTAGCTACTAAGCAAGGCACCATTCATGTCATATACCCAAGGCTCTTTAAACATGAATGGACCAATCTTATTGCACATATACCTTAGGCTTCTTTAAGGCACAAAATAAGACAAAAATTTAAGCAACATTATTATAACTCAGTCCTTTAGAAGGCTACAAACATCGCTCCACACCTCCGACAAGATTAAGCAAACATATTTCAACTTCGGTAACTTCCCTCGACCTTTAGAAGGCTGTAAACATCGGTTGGTGAGCCAGTAAGCAAATTTGTATATTAATTATTAACACTAAGGATTTATAACTTGCATCCTTTTATTCACCAACTATATTTTTATAGATTTTTTTTAATTAATTAACTATTTGATTTTTAGAAAACCAAAGTATAAACTTGAACTAAAATTCTTATTTACCAATGATGTTTGACTTCATCATCGATAAAGCTTTTTCTCTGAATATGTTGATTAGACTTTTAAGAGTAAAACTCTAATTTGTAAAAATTAAAGAGAACACGTATAATAAATTATTTTTAAGAACTCCGGGGAAGAAAAACAACAAGTTATTCTTATAAGCCTTTAGGCTTTCCAAATAAACTTTGTTTAGCATCATAATTCGTAATCAATATTATCATCTCTTATTCTTTGCAATTTAAAATCTCTAATAAAGAAATTCGCAAATACTTAGCCTATATAAAATCCAACTCGGCATATTTAAAATCTACTTGAGATTAGCACAAGTTTTCATTTACTAATGATTTCAAGTCTAGCATGTTTAAAGTCTACATGAGACTAGCACAAACTATCATCATTAATTGTTAAGGGAGAAAGCTAGAACTCTACACGTACGATCGGGTCAAAAATTACTTCTTATTCTTACCAACGGAAAACCTACATTCGTGTCTTAACACTTATTTTTTTTATTTTTTATTTTTTTATTTTTAATATATATATATATATATATCCTACAAATAAGAACTTAAAAATTAAAATTTTTGCTATTTTTGTGGGAAAACAGGTACGTGAGAACAAAACAATAAGCAGGTAACATCAAATCGATAGATTCCCTCCCCAAACTAAAACGAAACATTGTCCTCAATGTTTAAAGTCGGGTCTCTACGAAAATCTAAGCCGTTTATGAATTATGCAAAGATAAACGTGAATCGATAAGATGAAAGGATATCGGATCTCCCCAAACTAATTTCACACAAAGGATGAGAAGCTCGAGTAGAACGGGACAAATCAACCGGACACGAGAGGCTTCAAAGAATTTGTTGGTTCGATCCTACAAAAATCACAACAAACAAGCAACAAACATCGAGAAATCGGAAAGAGTACAAGCCTCTCTCAACACAACACATTAGATAATAGAAAATAGAGAGAAAATAGAAAGGATAAGCATGGGGTGAACTCCCACGAAGCGGCTTGTTTTTGGTCACCGAGTCGCAAGCTCGACTCGATCCCTGAATTTAGTTGTCCTTAGGGAAAGTCTGGAGGTCCGGGATAACCAATGGTGGTGTATCCCCTCCATAGTTGTGCTTTAAACGGTGGCAATTGACATTGAAATTAGAACCATCGGCATGAGACAACTTGGCAGTGCCATAAACTTCGGTGATTGTGAAAGGTCCGGACCAAGGGGACTTGAGCTTTCCGGAGAAAATCTTTAATCAGGAGTTGAAAAGTAAGACTTG
>BQNB010072568.1:21585-32396 GCA_026074375.1 Tanacetum coccineum
AGTGAAGAAAGCATCGTAGTAACAGAAAAGAGCTTGCTCATGTATTATAGCCTTGTGGAAACTGGTCTGGCGAGTTCACCGATTATGTTTTCAAGTGGATGATCCTTAGTCCATTTGCTATTATGTTCAGAAATTTGATGATCGGGATGTACAATTGTATGAATAGAATCCTACGATGAAGATTGATCAGAAGGGATTTCTGGAATTGGGATACCAAAGTACGGATCATTACCCATATGTGCAATTTCAATATCATGATTGTCTTCTTCAACATCGTTAGGAATGACAAGAGGTTGAGTTTCGGGTGTTGTTTGAGAATGACTTAGTGATGGTGCATCTTGGTCAACATTTATTGAAGAAGGTGAACCGGTTGATACAACGGGAACTGGAGCAACTACTTCATGAATTGGAGCAACAACTTTAGAGGCTGGGTAATCAACACTGGGTGGAGGAGTAAGTAATTCATCAAACATTGGTTGAAACAAAATATCCCAATCTGTTCTTGACGGTGGTACAAACGATGTCGAAGGAGGAGGGTTTGGCACGAGTCCTGAACTAATTGTTGTAGGAGTCATTTCATGAAGTGCGGGTCCTAAACTGCTGTGTTCAGAAGCCATTGTAGTCAGCTCATCAAAATCTACATGAATTGTCTCAATGATTCGTCTGGTACGTCGGTTGTAAATTCGAAATGCTTTCTTTGTGGGTGTATAGCCAATGAAAATACCAATATCAGCTTTCGATTGTAACTTACTCAAGTTCTCACTATCATTTGTCGGATAGCAGAGTGCACCAAATACATAGAAAAATGATAAGTCAGGAGGTTTGTCATGTAAAAGCTCATATGGTGTTTTGCCGTGACGAAGACGTACGATGGAACGATTTTGGATGTAACATGCGGAAGCAACTGCTTCTGCCTATAAAAATAACAGAGCTTTTTCATAAATCAACATTGTGCGAGTAGCTTCAATTAGCGTACGATTCCGTCTTTCAACGACACCATTTTGCTGTGGAGAGCGAGCAACAGATGTTTCATAAGAGATGCCAACCTTCTCATAATATTCACGCAAAGTTTGATTAACAAATTCAGTTCCATTATCTGTTCTGATGTGTTGGACATGTACTTTAAGCCCCACTTGGATCATCTTGAGAAACTTGATTATGAAATCTAGAGCTTCATCTTTTGACCTTAAGCACTTAACCCATGTAAATCGTGAGTAATCATCAACAACGACAAGGATGCACTTCTTTCCATTAACACTTGCAACACGCATTGGTCTACAAAGATCCATGTGCAAAAGATAGAGTTTTTCTTGGTTGGTGTCTTCAGATTTAGGTTTGTGGGGTTTCTTCTTGCTTTTCCCTATTGCACATGCATAACACAGATGGTCCTTTTTAAATTTTAGCTTAGGGAGACCGCGAATAAGACCGTGTCTAGCTAAATGGTTGATTGCACCAAAGTTCAGATGAGACAGACGTCGGTGCCATAGCCAAGACTTAGTCTTTGAGGCTTTTGACAAGAGACATATAGGAGAGGACGTCATCATATCTCCAAGAGACAGAGTATACAGATTGTTGCCTCGAGATCCAGTTAATAGATCAACACCTTCTAAATTTCGAATGAAGCAGGTGTGTTGACGAAAAGCAACTTCAAGGTTCGAATCACAAAATTGCCCAACGGAGAATAAGTTGTGTCCAAGTCCTTCCACATAGTAAACCCTTGAGATTGTAACATTCCCAATCTGATAATCACCATATCCCAATATCTTTGCCACGTGATCATTTCCGAATTTGACTGTACCCAAAAATTTATTGACGAAATTGGTGAGCTGAGAGCGATCTCCGGTCATATGCTTGGAGCAGCCGGAGTCCAAATACCAGAGAACAATTTGGACGACATGCGTCAAGAGAGGAAGATGGAACATCAGAAACTATGGATCCCCAAGATTTACTAGGTTCCTTGTTGTTAGCAGATATAGATTTAATAATCTTAGGTTTGCTAACGAGAACATTAGGCTTAGGTGTATCAGTTTCTAGAATAGTTGGTTTTCTAAGGGGAACTTCAACAGTTGTGGTAATCCTAGTTAAAGGGCACGCATTTCCTACTACAGTGAAGGTCCGACCAGTAGGTCTCCAAGTGTATTCAATATTTGTAAACACCTTTCTTGTTAGTTTCTAAACTTTTCTCTTTGAACTTTTCTTAACAGATTTTAATTTTAGCATGAGCAGTACAAATATTGATAAAATCAAGAAACACACAATCATGATTAACGAAAGCAGCAACCAATTACACTTAACACATAAAATATCAGAATTTGCAATAAGCTTAGAATTCTGCACATTTGCAGTTCCTTTAGTTTCAACAACACAATTCTTATTTTTAAAACTAGATTTAACTGTCATAGGGTGGGCTTTTACTTTATTCTTCTAAGTACTACTTGATGTTCGCTGAATCTTATCTTTCTTTGTATTGCCCGAAGGCTGTGATTCGCTAGCACTAGTAGACGGTTTTTTACACCATAGAAGACACCATAGGTTTTTAGACACAATATTTGATGAAGAAGTTGTGTTTATATTTGTATTTATCCTGAGGATGTGATGGGCTCAGTGGAATCTAACTCTTATGTCCTTGTTCTTTAGGGTTGGACGGCTACTAATGTTTATCACTTGAACTGTTGATGGCTAGGGCAATTTTTTACTGATTATTATAAGCAACACCAGAATACGTTTGTATACTTACAAGCAAAGTCTAAGGAATTTATTTTTGAGGATTTGTAATTTCTATGTTCCACTATTTTCCTAAGAAACACTGCTTATTCCTGAGTGTGCCTAAGGTAGCAAGTTAGCTGTCCTATTGTTTCAACAATCTAAGGGCAATAGTTCCACAACAATCTTAAGCATTTCAGGAGCCATAGTATTTTGGTAAACAACATTATCAGCTAAATCTTTCTTTAATGGTTCTTAATTCATCCTTGGAGAGCTTGTATGGACCAAATCTTTTTCCTAAGATTTATACAATTAAAATCAGAGATTTTTCCATAGACTTTTTGATTAACATGATAAGATTTAAAACATCACATAGTTTCTTTTGATCGAATACTTATTGGTTTAAATCGAGTCGCCATAAAGTTGCTTATAGGTCAGTTTAAAAAGTTACATTTCTCAGCAAATAGCTTTTAAACACCCTATATCCAATCCAATATATTACCATTTCAATCTCATCTATGTCCTTATTGAACCTTATCCACATTTAATATTTCCACCTTAAAGAATAAATGCTCTCTTGTTAACTGCTTTATGACAGGTCATTCTTTTGCGACTGAGCTTTCAAATCATTTATAAATCAAAGAATTGAACAAAATTTGGAACACTTTGATTTAAACATGAATTGTCCCCTAAAAAAATTTCCTAATTAATTTGAGTATCAACTTCTAAAAGATGAATTGTTTTCAAGAGTTGTATAACTTCTGAACAGTTTATCATAAGTCTCTTTTTCAATGAAATCCTTTTTGTTGAGAAGCTCAGTTTCAAGTTTGAGACACTTTTTACATTCATGCACTTTCACAAAAGCATTATCCATAGTAGAATTCATAATTATGTTCACTATACCTTGTTGATGACTTGTTCCAAGAGTCGTTCATTTTCATTTAAAACTTGATTCATTTTAACTTTAAATGCTTTTGACTCTAAACGAATTGTGCCATCAACCTGTCCTTTTGATGAAGACATTTGACTTCATAAGTTCATCAAGTTAAATATTGATCGAATGTAATGAATATGTCCTTCAGTGCTTTAAAATGGAATTGATTATCATCCCTAAAATAAGCTTTTGATGTTTAAACCCCCACGGAGCCTCAGGAAGGCTGAGGCTGTGGTTCTTTCTTTGACAACCACGTCAAAACTCAGCAAAGATGGTGTATAATGTTTCTTCAAACTCGGTATTTACATGCTGACTATAGGAAGTTCTTTCGGAACCTTCAACCTTATGGTTGGGTCTACAAGAATGACACAGATCTGAAGAATTCAATAGAATTCTGAGACTACAAAGGCTTGGTTCAGTGATAATCATTTTTGTGGAACAAATCGTTTTTCAAAATCTTGAGAAAGTTGGTTGAGAACAACATAATCAATTGGTGTGGTATTAACTTTCTTTTCTAAAACCAGTGGATCCTGTTGTTTTAAAAGCATTTTTGAATGACACCTCCTTACAGCAAGCTTTAAATGGTCTCTTCGGAAGTCAAGAATACATAATAGCCCTAGTAGTTCTTAATGACAATACCATCCATAAATGGCTTTGTGTTCCAACTGCTGAGCATTTCTTCAGATAGAAATGATTATTTAAAACTTATAGCTTGTCTAGGTGGAATGATCATAAAAAACTATGGTTTTTGTCAACATGATAATATTTGTGCTGATTGTTCTCTTTTATAAACAATATTATCCAGATGTTTGATCTTCTTTTCAAAAGCAATTTCTCTATCAATTTTTCTAGATTCTTCTTTCTTAAAATCATTTTGAGAGAGTAACTAATTGACATTAAAGAATCCTTTTATTTTAAATGTTCATAAAGAGTTTGTTAAAGAGCGATCAATCTCGACAGACTGTTCCCTATAGTATCTGTAACCATTATCTTTACTTTTTTAAATCAACATTTGTCCTTACTTTCAAAACTTTAACGTTTGTTCTTATATCTTGAAGACTTAGCAGTTTAAAGTATCATTGACACTTTTATAGTGCCAGATTATCTAAGGTACAATTAATTACTTGGAGTTTTTAGTTTGTTCAAGTCACAGATAATATCAGTGCATCTTGTTGTGCAGATGAGTTAGAATTTTGAACAGCTGCCTGTTGTGATTCTATCACATATTGAGAATAAGGAATGATATTGCTATCACTGGTTGTTTCAGTCTCTAAATGGTTCACAACACTCGACTGTTCGAAGACGCATCACAAGTACACTTGATTAAATCCATATGATATCCCACATCAACAGGATTAGTGTACCTCTCGAGAGCATCTAACCATAAAGAATAAATTTGGCATAAAGCCAACTATTGGCCGTAATGAGTTCATCACAACCAGAGTCATATGCATCCAAATCATCTGCTTGAAAGCACATTGTGATGTTAATAGACAGTCTGTGTGGCTTGACCTTCTGCAGTTCCTGGATCTGCCAAAAATGCTAGTTCTTCCTCATGTAGAATTTGACCATTTGCTTGAGCTTGTACCAGCAACACTTTATCCTTAAACCACGAATCATCCTGTTTCCTTTTAGGTTTAGTGCACTCTTTAGACATGTGTCTTTCCCCTTTGCAGTTGTAACAAATAACAGTCCTTTATTTCCCAGAATTGCTTCCACTTGCTCCTGAAGTGTAGGTCCTACTTGTACCCGTAGTAAAAGAAATTTACCTCCCTTGAACTAGTTGTAAAGTCACTCTTCCATCATTAATGGTAGCTTATTGCCTAGGGCGAATTCCTTAGCTGGTTATTGGTAGTAGGACAGCGAGATATGAAGACAACTGATAGGAATGACATCATATGGTTGATGGCATCAATAGGATCGTCACCTTGCTTGGATACAAGAACAATTAGACCCGAGTCTAGTTAGGGAAATTCAAGTTGTTGTAGTTGTTGGTTGACTATAGGAGCATATTCCAATTGGGGAAGGATTGTATAGAAGCAATAAACGATTGTGATAATTGAATGAAATGAAAGATAACAGTTGATATGCACATTAGAATTAAATATGTTTTTGATGGTAATGATTGTGAATGAGTCTTTAGAGACAGTAACAGGGATCCAAACAATTGAGATAGATCAAGATCAACTTGAGGATTACATAAATATTATTGGAACTATATAAAGTATGAGTAAATGATAAGTAGATTTGGGTCAATAGCTGTGATGCAACCACTTGCAACAGACCAAAGATGCGTTCATGCATTAAACGACCATCATTTTCAAATAAATACGGTTTAAGTCCCAAGTTTGCATGAAGCTGATCAATATTAGTTGTGAGCAAGTTCCTGAACAAGTTTGAAACGTTCACAAATTTCTCCACTCCCGAGGAAGGTGTATTCCAAAAACTTGGTGTTCACTAGAAAATGGTTCAAGTTTCACATTGTAGATGTTCAGTCTTGAGTATGCAGTGAAAAACTAAGTAGAAATCACGTATTGTTTCCCCTTTCTTATAAGCAAACTTATTGAATACATTCAAATAGTTTACACTCGTCTTCTTGTTTTCGTTAATGAAGTTCCTTTGAAAGAGAAGTTGAATTCTTCCTAAAGTAACTTAGGGGGGGGGGGGGGGAGGGGGTGGTGGGGGGGGGGGGGGGGGGGAGGTTCGATGATTGCAAACGAGTGCATAGAACCTCTGGTGGTAACCTTAGGAAGGAATGAAAATTGTTGGCCTTGAACATCACAATCAGCTTGAATTTGCATCCGTATCATATAACTCAAAGTATTTTCTGTGTCTAGCACTCCATATCTCCTCAATCGTAGGCCAAATGAGTGGACCATTTTCAACGTATTCCAAGAATCATGCATCCAATGTTAGTCTATCATCCCAGTATAAGCCTCCATTATGCATTTCCAAGAATCGTACATATCGTTTTCCAACATAGGTGGACGATTGTCAGCACCTGAAAAAATCGCTTTGTCAGCAAGAGTCATCATTGAGAAAGTTGTATGTTAAAAGATTACTGTTTGATCAAACGGTGATTAAAAGTAATTGTGTTGTTATGAGTTGTCTTTTGTTTGTTTTATGTCTTGAAGGTTATACGGGATTTTACAATTCTTTGACAAAACGAGGAAAACAAGTTAATGTTTCACGGGATTTTATAAGTCAAAGAAATAAACCTTATAATTTTCTTTTTGTTTTAGCAACTTTGTGTGTTTTAACTTTAGTCCAAGTGAACTTTCAAATTTGGTTCGCAAAAACTGCTAATTAGGTTGCTAACGAAAAACTGCTAATTAGGTTGCCAACGAAAAATACAAATTAGGTTGACTGCGAATTAGGTAGACTGCGAATTCGGTTGACTACTAATTCAGCGACTGCTAATTCGGAAGCTGCGAATTCGGTTAACTGCTAATTCGGTTGACTGCTAATTCAAAAACTACAAATTTTGGGATTGACTTGTCTAAATTGGTTCCTGCTAATTCGTGAAGCTGCGAATTTGTTGATGCTAATTCGTGTAACTGCTAAATCGGAAGCTGCAAAATTCGGTTGACTGCTAATTGGATGACTGCTAATTCGGAAAGCTTGATTTCAGTTGACTGCTAATCGTTGACGCCACACAAAAATCTTTAAAACACAAAAAGACTGAGTTTTGATTGTTTTTTCCTAAATTTTCTTGTACAACTAGTATTACTAAACCTATAGGTACCTTAAAAATGTAAACTTTATGGTTTTTAAGACAAAAATTTCAAAATCAAGATTTGTAATTTATAATGTTTTTCGAAAACTAAAGTTGAAAAAATGAGTTTTTCTTGATTCAAAGCTTATACACCTATATCCTAAAGATACTAGATCAAATTTACCTAAGTAAATGATCTTTTAGTGTACACAAGAGCTTTGAAAAACAAAGAAAGAACAAGAAAAAAAGGACGTATGGACGAACTAAAAACAAACACAAAGACTAAGCAAATCACTCCATGGCTCTTGATACCAATTGAATGATAGGGAAAGAGAGGTGGTTTGAGAGAGAGAGTGGTTGGATGAACATTTTAGAGATAGAAAGTAAACATGAAATGAAAATGCATAAATG
Organism: Tanacetum coccineum; assembly: GCA_026074375.1. Lineage (NCBI taxonomy): Eukaryota > Viridiplantae > Streptophyta > Magnoliopsida > Asterales > Asteraceae > Tanacetum > Tanacetum coccineum. The sequence continues at coordinate 29,349 of BQNB010072568.1, forward strand.
TGTGAAAATAATGAACAACCAACACCTTCTCCAAGGCTGGAGAGGGTACTTAAAAAGATAGATTGAGATGAAATAAAGAAAGAAGCGAAGATAGCACAGAGATATAAACCATATTGGCCGTCCAAAAAGATCTTGTGGGCTTTCATGGGCCTTTTTGGCCCAATTAGATTTCAAACAATACATTGACTAACTACGTGCTTTGACCTAACTATTATTGGAAAGAGACCGAGGACTTTTCGTATCCAAACATAGGAGTACTTTTGTATAATCTCAAGTGTAGCCTCGAGTGCTACTAGAGATTCCGCAATTCCTGATTTGTCGATTTCTTGTCTTTCGTTATCGGAAAACCTTAAGTTAGCAGAAAAGTATTCAATTTCCTCAAGGGAATAAAAGAACGATGTGTACAATAGCGATCCATCTTCAGTACAGATTACCTTGCATTCTTTGAACTTTTCATCGTTTGCTCGTCCTTCAACGTCATTTATTAAGGTTCTTACTTTCGTCTCGAGATCTTGGATAATTTTGTCATGAGCTTCTCGATTGGTTTCTGCGTTTTGGTAAAATTTCTTTAACCATTCGTCTTGCTCAGCATGTCTCTTGGCCGCTTACTCTATATATTTATTGAATTAAATCAGTAGCTTGTTCTTTCTCTCCCCGATGATGCTGGTTCGTTATCCTGAGCTCCTTTGTTAAATCTACCGTTATTTTTGCTGCTGTTTAGGAAGGGTCTACCTAATTCTCCATATTTAACTTCCTCCATACTTTTTACATCCTCATTGAGAGGACATTCTTTGTCTAGATGAGCTCCCCCACAGGTTTGATATCCTGCTTAGATCGCGTGCACGTTCTCCTTAATCTTCTTCATGTCACGACCTAGGCTATCTAGCTTGTTTACAATAGCATTGATCCCTTCAGAATTACTACTACTATCAATATTCCTGCTAGATGAACCATCATGCCACTTTTAGGAGTGGTCACCAATCCTGATTGCCATTACTGCTTGAGCAGGTGTCCCATGCCAGGAATTGGCCCTGAGAAATCGAAGCAATATAACGGTTCATAGTGCCGAGACCATTGGTAAATATGTTCACCTTCTAGAAAGCTATTGATGTCATGGGTTTGGCATTTATAAAGCTGGTCATTATCCGTTCCCAAGCTTGGTATAAATGTTTTTCGTCACCTTCCAGCCTGAAGTTTTGCGGATTTCTTCAAGCTCTTAGCGTTTTTGGATGGCGGTCAGTACCTTTGGAAAAAGGCTCTTTTATGGAATCCTAGGAATTGACGGTTTCCTAGAGAAAGTCTGACCACCCATCTTTTGATTGATCCAGAAGTGTAATGTGAAAAAAAAAAAAACGCATCGCAAAAACGCATCGTGTGGACACTCCTTGAATGTTTAAATAAACTGACGATGTCTAAAACTCGCTCTACATGCTCATGAGCATTGTCATTCTTGTTTTCAGAAAAGGTTTCCTCCCTCAATTCTCGCATGAATTGACTCTTGATTTCGAAATCCACATTGCCTCCTATTTCGGGTTTAACCACGCTCGATGCCTCCGGAAAGTGTTCGAAACCTCCATTTAGATTCGCATCAGAATGTATTTTTTTAATAAAGTGCTGTAAAAAATTTCTTATTTTGAAAATCATAAATCAGTCGTATCTCCTTCGTTATATGGTCGATTTTAACGTTCTTTATATCAAAATGATGCGTAATATTTTTTTAAATAATTAATTGCCAAGTTTTAAATTTATAAAACTCGTCTACCGATACACACACTAACGGGCAGAGAACCCGGTCGTTTATAGTGCAGTAGATTGGTAAATCCGAGGTCGTCCCAAGAGCTAAGGTTTACTAGTTTTAATTTGATTATGACATGTTTTGAAAATGTTTTTAAAATAACTACATGATAGTAAATGCAATAAAGTAAAGTGATAGAAGAATTCAGGGAGAAAAGCGTGTTAGCCTAACCATTTGATTACTAATGCTATGATTACATTTTTCCTGTGCAATGATCAATTGTAAGTTCTATTAGTGGTTCTAATATCGACAGACCCGAATTGGCATTTGAGGTCTGTCCTATACTTACTCTGTGATCCCATATTCCCTTACGATTACACGAGCAGGGCATTCAAGTTTGTAGTGGTTAATTCCCAACTATCCTTAAGACCAATCTATAATCTAAACCGATTATTAACCTCCTCTGAAAGAGTTCTTGCTCTTTTTATGTATTTAATATGGCAAAGGCGGTAATTTGGTCAATTTCTACACTAGGGATAGGGGTCAAGCTACCCTAGTACCCCGCTAATCCCAGGTTCAACATGGTAAGTCTAATATTAGGATTAACAAGATCTAAGCCACTCTCTATACTACCAAAACACAGGGATCAATGAAAGGCTATAAGGATATCTAACAGAACCATAATTGAACATAAAACATTAATCATAACAATAGTAAATACATGGTTAGGCCAGCACTTAGGTGCTTAGCCGCTCATGGTAACAGAAATGCAAGAATTAATGAACATATACATGGATTGAATCATCATTGTTCTTATAGTGAATGTTATAAACGAATACATACAAGAAATGTGTAAAGTAACTTCTCCCCCAGACCTTCTAGTGAAATGCTTCGGACCTTGGGGGTTTGGTTCACCCCTTGGAACTGTGTTGTGAGTTATGGAAGTGAGTGATGATGAATGAGCCAGATGGGGGCTCTATTTATACATTTTGAATTTGTTACGACGTAACCCTTATAAGACGTTACCTCGTAACCTTGCTACGCAGGCTTCTAATCTTCTAGGCTAAAATGATGTTACGGTGTAACCTTGTCACCTATGTTACGTCGACTCAGATAAATCATCTTCTATGAATTTTGAATGTTACAGCGTAAAGTAGGAGATGCTTTACGCCGTAAAAGGTGTGATGACTCATTTCTTCATTAGAATATGTTATGGCGTAATCCCTCGGGGGTGTTACGCCGTAAACTGCCTTGAACTCTTCACTTTAGTACATTTATGTCCAAATCCCACGTCTTTTGCTAAAATGCTCACT
>BQNB010072569.1:4891-32396 GCA_026074375.1 Tanacetum coccineum
TGTTGGTTTTTACACTTCTTTATATATTTTATATTTTGTTATATATTATATATATTTACGGTGTGAATTCGGCACGATCAGTTGTCTATTGTTTTAAATATTAAGCTCTTCATTTTTAAACAACAAAAGACTTGATGTAATACGCTAATATGGGTAACAATCTAAGAGAAATGTATTGATCCTTGCTAAAATGTAATTCATATAACTGGATTTTCAAAATTTTCATTTTTGTCTCTTACGATTTTGTATCTGTTTATTATTTCAGCTGTTCACAAAGAATCTTACTGATATGTGTGAAAACACATATTCGTTTTATATCAAAAATAGCCCTTAAAAGACCAAAACTATGCATAAAAAGCTTGTATATTGCTTGTTTTGTCTTTCTTATTATGTAGGTACGGATAAAAGCAAAAATCACAAAAAAACGGTCAAAACCGGACAAACACGAACACGGGAACGGAAAAGCATGCAAAGAGCTGCGAGAAAGCTATCAAAAGTCAAAAGTGGTCAATTCAAGTCAACCTTCAGTCAAACATGGTCACCATAAAAAGAAAGAAAAAACTCTAAATATTCCCAAACCAATCCCTCATAGTTTATAAAAATTCATAAAAAGCCCTTAAAGCCCTAACGGTGTTAACTTCTATTAATAGAAGTTAACACTCGTTAAATTTTTTATATAACAAATCCAACACCCAAAGCCCTAGCCCATTTCTTATAAACCCGGCCCAAGTCAACCCCGGTCAAATAATCAAACGGATAAAAAATAATAAAAAAACGCGGGTAATCCCATTTACTATTCATCGTCTTCAAGATTTTACCACAGGGTCAAAAACAAGGGGCAAGTGTAAATTAAGGACGTAGAAGGGTAATTCGAAGGATAAAGTACAAGCTGGCAGGGTTAAACGTCATTGAGAGACTCCTATTGGTCAATCCCCACAAAGAATGACACGTGGTCTGACAAGTAGCACATCAAGGACAGAGAATTTGCACTAATTGTACTCACAAAAGAAGCACAAAGGCTTCTGACACACGGATGCCACGTTGGCAATCCGTGTGCCCTTCAATCTAATCCAACGGCCCTAAGTGATGATCCAATGATTGGAGGGAATGAAAGGCCAAGATGATTGGGAGCGTGTAACTGAATTTGGACCTAGAAGCTTCAGGGTGAGGCTATAAATAAACCCCCTCACTCACACATAAAGGGAGATTTTTTTTAGATATATATTAATTTAGCTTATCTAGTTTTATCTTAAATTTGTAGTAGCTTATTTTTCCGTTTCCATTTTCCAAGTATTGTACTCTCAATTTCACTTTAATGTAATCAGTTTCTATTAATGAAAGCAAGCTTTTCCTTATACACTTTGTCATAAGCTCTTAATTGTTCAAATGTTGGTTATTGTTTCATAAGCTTGTGTTAAGCTCTTATTAAGCTCTTCTAGTCTATAAGCTGGAATTGAGCTCATTAACTCAACTTAATACTATTTAAATCTATTAATCAGTTAAACTAATGCTAAACATGGTAAAATGTGGGTATAAGCTTATGGATGATGGGGTAGCAATGGAAGACCCCATTGGACTTTACTAGCTTATCAATAAGGATAAGCTAGAGCTGTTGACAAGCTCTTTGAGCAAATTGAGCTTTTGTTTAGCTAAAGCTCCTTGTAAGTTCCTCATTTTCTATTTCTGTCTTTAATTCCTAGTTTGAGATTTGCTTATAGTCTAGCTTATTTAATTCTGGCTTATTGTATGCTTAGGATTGCTTATTAGTGTGTTTAAAAGCTGTTCATTAATTGGTACTAAAGTTTCAATTGCTAGACCTGTTTTCCATAAGCAAAAATGAGTGTTATGATTTTTAAGAGGGTGTTTGGCACAGCAGTACTAACCACAAGTTAGTACTGCTTGTGGCCTTTGTGGTCTTTGATATTTGTTTTAATCTTCAATCTAAGTCTGTCTAAACTAGGTTTAATAGTAGGATTAGGTAAAAATAGTTTTTCATAAGTAGATTTAATATAAGTTCAAATCTGTCAAGTGTCATTTGCAATATTAGTTTAGTTCATTTCTAGATTTAGTAATTGCTTTAATTGCCTTTAGTTTTATGTTCTAAGTATGTTAAGATTGTTTTCTTAGGCCTGCTTTGATAGGGTTTTAGATTAATTAATTAGAAGGCCAACTGCATCAGCAGTTAAAACATAAAAAGCTCATTTTCAAGTTCAAATTTCAATTAGTTAAAGTAGTTGATAGCTTTAGATTTTTAGAATATTAGTAGCTTATAGGATAATTTCTATTTGTCTCAACTTAGTTTTTAAAAATTAGCTTATTCTATTATCTGTTTTTAGCTTTTAAAGTCAGCTGTTTTACTTTTCTTTAAAAAAAAATTCAAAGACAGCATAAGCTGTTTAAATTGTCTGTTTTCACAAACCTTTTTCAATAAGCTCTTAAGTTTCAAAATTCTTCCAAAAAGCATTTTCTTATAGCATTTAAGCTATTCTTTCAGAAAAGTCAAGTTGCAGTTACTAAGGTGCTTGTTTGGTTGCTCAAAATTAAGCTCAAAAGTGCCTTAAGGTCTGTTTGGTTGTAGGGTGTGCATAAGTGCTTATTGTGCTTTTTCAGCTTATGGCTTGTGTTTTTGTGCTCATTTCTGTCATAATAAGCTCATTAGGTTAAAATTAGCTTGTTAGTTGCTTAGCTTTTCATTAGGATAGCTTATTGTGACTTTTAGGCTTAATTAGTTTAAGTGAATAAACCAAAAAGCTTAGTTTGAGTTTCTGTCAAGTTTAAGCTGTTTTATTAGCTTATTTAGGGCTTTTCACAAAAAGTTGTTTTTAGTAAAAATACTTATTTTCAGCTTATCTACAACTTTTGTTCTTTGAGTTTTCAAAAAAAAAGGGAAAATGGAAGTCGAGAGTGAGCAAGACTCGAACCCCCGACCTCAACACTCTCAACCTTTATAACACACACACTACCACTGCGCCCTTGGGTCTTATTCGTTATACATTCACACAATTTATTCTTTATACTCATTTTGTCCATATAAGCTTAATAAGCTGTTTTAGCTTATTTCGTGGCTTATTTGATAAGCTGTGTTCATAAGCTTATTTTTCCTAGGTTTCAATTAGTATAAGCTATTTTCTGTAATTTTTCTAGAATTTTTATAGTTCGTTTAGTATTTTTAAACATTTATTTTCATTAAAAACTTTAAAAGATCATAAAAAATAGAAAAATAATCAGAAAAATATAAATCTTTTTTTAGAAAATTTTCTTTTATCACAAAGTTTATAGGAAAATTAGTTTTACTTACGTAGGGTCTAATTTGCAAAATTTCAATTTTTAAAGAACGGGTTTTGTTCCCGTTCTCGTTTTTCGTGTTTTAACGCTCATTTTAACTCCGTTTTTATTCTAGTTTTCTTTAAACTTACTTTTTAGTCACATAGAGTCCATTTAAAAGAAAATTTTAAGTTAGGTTTATTTTTAGAAATTTAGGGTTTTTGACCTCCGTTTAAGGGTCTCGTTTTGCGTTTTTAGTTAAATTATGATTTTCCGTTATTTTTCTTCATGCTTAAGTGTTAGAGTCTGTTAATTTTAATTTTTAAAAGCAGATAATCAAATCAATCTTTGTTTCTAATTCAAATAATTGTCCGAGCATCAAACGTGGTTTCAATTTCACAAGTCGTTGGGGGATAACGACCCGGGAATCATACTTCCCGGTTAATATACGTATTATATTATATATATTTTGAAGAATTTTCTTTTTACCTTTGTCCTCAAGGGTAATCTGGTAATTTTCCATCGTATTATATATTTTATATTTTACGTGAATAGATTCTGACGAATCAAGGTGGTCGAACGGGAAAGAAAAGACCTTGCGTTTCGCTTCAATATGTATGTGTTCTTCCTTAAATAATACTTTTTAACATCTCTTCATACAATGTTAGGCTCATTTCGGTTTGATTTATTAGCCATAAATAAAGACATAGAATTTCTAACTCGGAAAGGTATTAATTTTGATTAAGATATTGTAGGGTCAATTTGGATAATATTTGAAATTTAGCGGGTCAAATGCTTAACATAAAAAAAGTTACTAATGGGTCGAATGGGTAACATTAAAAACTTGCTAACGAGTAAAATAGGTCGAAAGCCAAATAAAAAATTCACACAAAATCATTTTACTATAAGGAAATTAATGCGAGAACAGTTTGCAGACGAGGAGAATACTAATATATGTTGTGGGTGAAGATATAATCGTTTGAGTTGAATCTTATGTCATCTGTGACTTCAATAATCGCTAGCATTGTATCATAATCAAATTAGACTTAAACAATTTAGTTAGATTCCATTTTTTTATTACTTACAGACTTTAATTAAGCTAAATTTTAAAATAAACTTTCTTGGTTTTCTTCCTCAATCTGCTATACATTAACATCCAAATCACTATTATCTCCAAAATGCTTTCACTGTTTAATTTTTTTCTTTATCATTACAAGTACATAATATAAACTTATAGCTTGGTTTATTTTGTATTGTAGAATTGGCGGAGCTGAGAATTCGACCCGAGCTTTGGATCATTCTTCTCTCAATTTGTTAGAATGCTCGAAATGGCTGGAACATAGATAATGACAACGGTTAAGAAGGGTTAGTTTAGAAGCTGCTGTGAAAGGTCATTTATTAATTTATATGTATCTATTAAACTTGCATAACAAAGAATGGCACAACAAAGACGGAAATCCCTGCGCTCCGCAGCGAAGCACGGGTTGAAAACCTTGTTACATTGATGATCTGGTATGTGAAATTGGTTTTCATTATGGAACGGTAAAAAATTATTAGCGAGTATACACGAGAGCATCTCCGATGAATTCATTAGTCCATAGCATTGTCATTGTCATAATATAATAATATATCGATATTTTTAAGTGGTGCTATTATTAGTATCTCTTTAGCCCGTTAAAAAGTAAAAAAAAAAGTATAAAACATGTTTTTTGTCTCCCAGTTTACAGTGTAACACATTTTTTATCAGTTTATGTTCCGTATTTTTTGCCAGTTTAATGTTTTTGACTTGTTAAACTTTATAATTTTCGTTCCGTACTTTTCGTTTCACATTTTTGTAACATAAACAAAATTATAAAAATAAAATAAAAATAAAAAAAATAAAAAAAATCCAAAAAATCAAGGGGGTACATATGACTTTTTAGGGGGTCTTTATAACTTACAATATTTTTAAGTGATGACATTATATTTTTATATATGGTATTTTTGGCGTGAACAAGTATTTGAGTATAGCTGATATTTTACTTGAGAAGTTATACAAAGAAAAAAAAATCATTAGTAGTATCATAGTTTCGCTTTCGTGTGATATGGTACTTTGTTTTATACGCAAAAAAATACGAGTACAAATTTTTTTAAGGTTAAAAGGGAGTTGTATTCACTTATCTTTCACATCAGTGCAACCTCACTTTTATCCCTCCTCTCAATTTACTCACTCGCACTTGTCTTTCACCTGTTTTGGTCACGACTAACTCACCTTTCATACCCATTTTTTTCTATTTAAATACTTGTATTCATAAACCATAAAAGTAAATAACAACGTAAACGTAAACGTACGAAATTAATAAAAATATATGACGTAGTAAATTAAAAACTTTTATTCATACAGTAAAAACAATACATAAATAATTAAAAACTTAAACGTACGAAATTAAAAACGATACATAGATAAATAAAAACTTAAACATACTAAATAAAAAACGTAAACTAATATGACAAATTTCACTTCGCCTTGATCTCTGCCCTTAGTGCTTCCAAATGATTCAGTGCATCCACAGTCAAGTGATCATATGGTTGCATATAGAACCTTATGTGTTCTTGACGTTGTCTATAGTTATGCAATACCAACTCTCGTTCACCACATTCCACCTCCCTCCTTTTGATCTCCAAAAAGGCAAAGTATTCTTCTTTCTTCATTTCGAAAGCACGTTTGTTGTGCATTGCCAGCTCGGAGACCATCAACCAAGCCAATGCTTCGCCATTCGTACTTGATGACGATCCGATGATCTCGGCCCTTTCTTTTTAAACCTTTCTCTTTGTCTCTGCTAATTAGTCATTAAAGTTCCTTCACCTCATCTTCTTCGTTGTCGCCAACATCAACATTCAGATTAATACTAGCATCCCCAGACTATGTGTTGAACGAACTAGACCCAGATGTGTTGTATCTCTTCCTAGCTTGATGCTTTGCGGCAAAATTTGGAACATTAGTATCCATCCATTTCGGACTACCTTTAAAACCTCCCAACAATGACGAAGTGTAAACGGCATTCCGTGTTCAGCTTCATAGTCAATAAGTCCCTTTGCGTAGGAATCTTCGTCTCCAGCTCCACTCTCATGCGCCCTACGCATGACGTTAGCGTACACTTCACAAAACCGAGCCACGTTCGGGCGCACCGTCTTCCATTTCCCGTTCACCATATCGTATGTTCGACGACCGGGTGCCTTTGTTTTGATCTCAAAGTACTATAAAACCTCAGTCCAAAATCCAACATCCTTCATTGCGTTACCAACTCTGTTGTTTTTGGATACCTTAACCCAACCTTTACACAACATAATTTCTTCCTCATTTGTCCATGCAGTCTGCCGGGGTGCAACCTCATTTTGAGCCGTCCTCTTTTGGCGTCCTCTAGTCGGCTTCGACTGCGGTAGTGGGGTCGCGACTTCAACAAGAGAGTCCTCACGAGTGATGTGTTGAAAAGAAGCTTGTGTGTTAAAAGAGTCTGAATTTTGAGGTGAGTACATATCTTCGGTTAAAAATGCATGAATATGAGACATGAGTTGTTCTGTATATGGATGTGATGATGAACCACCCATTTGGGTTTATGAGATGTAATTGGGATTATTAAAAGGGAACGTGTTTGGTTGTGAGCAGAATTCGTTAAACGCGTTTGTTTGTGAGTATTGGCTAAAAGCGTATAGGTTTTGGTATGCTTTCGGTACCCGTGCCAGTGCTGGTGTCGGGTTTCGGTATGGTTGGTTTGGGTAAGGTTGGTTAAAATAGTATGATTGTGGCCGTAATAAGTTCATTTGTTGGTTCGATGATTGGTTTCCGAGCATAAACGTGTCCTATCGAGTGTCGAGGTGATGTTATCGTATAGTGCGTAGATTGTTGCGATGGTTGTTGACGTTTGATGTTTCGGGGAGTGTTTTGTTGAGACATTTTTGTAACTAAAAATGATAAGTAAAGTTTGGAGAGTATGTATATAAAATGGGAAAGTTGTGTTTAAAATTGGTGAAGTTGTGAGTATTTATAAGTAAAAAATAAGGTAGTTTAATTTTTTGTACAACGCAACGGTTTAAAGATAAAGGGGGCCCACACAATTTAAACACTCACCGATGGTGACTGGCTCACCATTGGACCCTGTTTTTTCACCAACTCACGCGTGAGTTGCAAGTTTCTTTTTGGGTGTTCGCCCATAAGTGGCTCACTCACCGGTGGAACTCACCCCTACTCTGGGTAGCCTAAATAAAACGTACTACACTCTAAAATGATACAATTAATATACTTAACATTTAGCAGTACTCATCAATCTCAACAAAAAATTTCACCACTCCCGAAAAATAATATATGGAAATAGTTCTTGATTTATCGGTTCGTTGCAAAGTTAGTCCTTAATGACTAACATTTTAACAAAACGTCCTTGGGTTATCGGTCCTTTGCAAAGTTAGTCCTTAACGAACCAACCCTAATTAAATACTATACAGACATAGTTCTTGGGTTATCGTTCGATTGCACAGTTAGTCCTAGACTGACATTTTAACAATAATGTACAGAAAAAGTCTCATCTATTTACCTGTCACTGCATAAGCGATCCGTGAAAATTTGCGTAAATAGTCCCTTTGTTTTACCCACTGTCAAAAGACCCGGCCTTAATGAACAACTCGTGTATAAACTAGAAGGGTGGTTTGAATAGTTTACCCGTTAATTCGCGTTTTAAAAGTTTGCTTACAAAAATCCTAGATTCGAGTTTATGTGATATCAACCAACAATGTGTATGAACAATATATCTAATTATAAACAACACAATCACAATATAAACTATATATATGGAATATAAAAGACAAGATAAAAGTAAAGAGATGGAACAATTAAACCACAGGACCGAGAATTATAGTGTTTGTGGAAATCGCGCATATTTAAATCTTTTTGGTCAAATATGTACTGGAGACTCTTGTAGTCAGTGTAGATAACACTTTTCGTCCCAATAAAAGATAATGTCTCCAGATTTTAAGAGCGAACACCTACAGCACCCAATTCCAGGGTCATGGTGGTATTAAATTTTTCCATGCTTCTCTCTCTGTATAGATGCATTATGCTTTCACTTTGTCCCCCACTTGCATCAGCTCGCTCCAAAAACCTTTGTTTTGATGCATTCACAATAGACCACTAAGTCGTTCGGCAGTCCATCGGGGGTGCTAACACAAGAGCATTGAATAGTTTCTCCTTTCAGAATTTGGGAAAAGCTTTCATCTTGCCTTTATCCCCACACAAATAAGCCTTATTTGTTGAGTCAACAGGGTGAGGCGGTTTGCAATCTTGGAGAAATCTCAATAAATCTCCTTGGTAGTACCCGCCAAGCCTAAATTGAACGGAACGGATTTCAGTGATGATTCAGGTGTCTTCCAGTTCTTTGAAGGATCAACCTTCGATAGGATCCACGTGGCTTCCGTCTCGGTGACCACTTGTCCTAGGAACTAAACTTCTTGTAACTAATTTCGCACTTTAAAAATTTTGCGCTTTCAACTTACTCCTTCTCGAGAGTTAAGTTAAAACTCGTCTTCAGGTGGACTTCATGTTCTTCTTCTGACTTTGAGTAGATTAAGATGTCGTCAATGAACACAATTACGAATTTGTCCAAATACGGTTTGCAGACGCGGTTCATTAAGTCCATAAATATTGCTGGCACGTTTGTCAGCCCAAATGGCATGACTGTGAACTCAAAATGCCCATATCGGGTTCTAAACATGGTCTTCGGTATATCTTCCTCTCGGACTCTCAACTGATGATATCCCGAACGAAGATCGATCTTGGAGAAACAACACGCACCTTGTAATTGGTCAAACAAGTCATCAATTCTGGGGAGAGGGTAACGGTTCTTTATAGTCAACTTGTTTAGTTCCCTATAGTCAATATACATTCTCATCGAACCGTCTTTCTTCTTGACAAAGAGCACAGGTGCTCCCCATGGTGAGTGACTTAGTCGAATAAAAAACTAAACTAAAAAAACATTAACTAACAAAACAAAAAACATCATTTACATTAATTTTAAACCCTCAATTCTAATTTACACTCACAAATCTACCAAAAAAATACCCCATCTTACCAAACCTCACCACATTCCAACACCTTTCACGAATTCCCTACATACCACCATAAAAAACACATAATCACCATCATATACTCCTCACAAAAATTTCAATAATCACTCCAAATCAACTCCCTTTCCACTTCAAAAACACCCCACTCATCTCTATTTATACATCCACACTACCATACCCACACAACACTTTTAATTTTCCCTAGTAAAACACAACATGTTCTTGTGTGTGTAATACACATCCACCTTCCACCTAATCCCACTCTATAAGCATCTTTTACTCTTAGAGACTCGTGTGTGTTTATAGAGATTCTATAGATATATATGTGAGGTGTGAACTTCACACTCACCCAAACACTCATCACTATAGAGACCCGCACACATACACATCATAACCACAAATATCTCAATATTGTGGTGACATACTCACTCACACACAAAGTTCAATTCTTCATCCTCACATTTATGTGTCATAATCCCCTCACTCTACCTCATTCTATGTGTTTTAGTTCTCACACCCCCTACAAAAACAAAACTCAAAACACATCCACCTAATGACTCTAGGTGTTCGCAATGTGTGTGTGTTGTTACATATTAAACACATGTATATTTATTTATGCTATCGACTCGACGATCTAAAATAATCATTTCATCCTTCAAATACAACCCCATCCCTCCCTCCCCAAACAACTATTTTTATCTCTCTGCTATCTCGAGATCTCTCTATCCCATCCTAAACACCGGCTGTTCTAGAGAATGAGTAGTATCGCGTTGCATTACTTAGGAGTACCCAGTCGAGTTACCCACCACCCCCCCCACCTTACTCATCTTCAATTACACCATTTTATATAACCATCTACCCCTACCTCACACTTCCACAACATACCCACCCATTCTAAAACCTCCTCAAACCAATCATCACTCCCCCACAATCTTAACACCAACTACCACATAAACACATTACACCCCAAACCACCAAAAACCAACACCCCCCTAACACACCCTTCATCAACCTAAAAACCCTCAACCCCTAATCCTCAAACTCACCCCCCTCCATAACAATCACATCTTACACCAAACATACCTCATCCCAACCACTACCCCTACCCCCTTAATCTATCCACCACTTAACCCGACCCCCTTTATTCCCTCCTCCTACCATACCCAACCCCCAACCAACTACCCCTAAACACCATCACCATACATCTTCTACACACTCAACTACACCACTCCACACTTCATAATCCCCAATATATATTCTGCACGTACGATACTTTACCCACACCCTAGGTATATAACATTTACATTTGTACTCAAATATAGATATATATATATAGTGTGTGTCCCATTTCTCTGTGTGAGTTTCTACCTCTCATTACCATCTATTTAACAACACCCCCCCATCTATAAAACACCCACTCCAACCCTAAACATATTAGTAGTTCTTTAAGAAGCTCTAATAAATTCTTTCTATTATGTTGCTAAGAGTAATTATCAATTTATAAATACACACACAATTGGACCTCTGCTCCTCTATATTATTATTATAACTTCGACTATACACTCACTCACACTCACTCGTTATTGTCCTATACCAACCCCAGCTCCAAGCGACTACTGTGTCCTCCCCACAACTTATTGGCGTCTAAGTATCACACTAAAAAGTATAGTCTTATTTATAAACAAGTTCTTCTGTTCTTTTGCTCTACTAACACTATACCACCTTACGTAAAATCCTCGTCTAACTTATCCCAAAAACAAAATCGATATCCACATATATAGAGAACACCCTCTAGATTACTAATAGCACCAATCTTCAAATGACAAAAATGTAGAGACCTATCCTCTTTCCCACCCTACTACGCCATGATTACGCTAAATATACTCCACACTCCTAAATGTGTCCACACACAAATCCTAAATAGTAACTCTCCATCCCCTACGTCCAACTCACACACTCCACATCACGACTCACTCACCACCAATGTGATATACTACTTACCCAAAACTTGTACACATTGTCCTCTATCAACACACCCTAGAGACCAAATATTGCTGAAATACTAAAGCACAGAAAACTCCACTACCCTCATGATGTCTAACTGATACAGACAAAAACTTGTGTCAATAAAAAATCTACAACAAAAACTACTAGATCTCACAAAAAAGAAAATCTCGTATAGTCACTATACACTAACCATTATCGTACCTTCTTTACCATACTATGTTCTACCTATCGTGTTGTCTGCTACGTGTGCTACTACTCCCACTTCACCCAACCCTCCTCGTATAGACACAGTCACACATCACACACCGATTGAAAAGTATATAGCATCAGATGACATACCACTGGGTGTGTCTGCCCAATAACCTACTGCATATCTATACAATACACTCTGTCACCAACCCCAGTAACAACTCTGTGTAATACTACCCACCCCATCAATCCACCATAACTCACATTAGATGACCCAGACAACGATACTATCCCTTATCCCCACAACTAAATCAGATTACATCACACCCACCAAACTGTACCTGCCATCAGTATCCGCCATATGAACAACTTACTCACACTGTCCTAAGTTCAGAAGTAGCACTTAAAAACTACCCCTCCAACACTACAACCTCTCTAGTCAGAACTCCCCACTAACACAGTAGAAACTATAATTCATCTCTGCAAGATCTCTGTCTCGACACACTTTAACAAAGATGCTCTTGCGCTACATCGATATCTTGATGTCATCCTAAGATCACACTATAACACTAACACACCTCTCTCACTCTCTCTCTCTCACTACGGCAAAACAAACACTACCCAATACCCCGCTCCTACATACCCCTCACATATACACCGTCTGAACTATACCACGCCTTGTCTCACTCAACACTGAATGTCTGTCGCTCGCTCTGAAGCAACATGTACTGAGACTGATCTGACTACTCACAGAAAAGTGTAAATAGATAGTAGATGACAAGTCTCACCTCTAACATGAGTAGTCTGAATAACGGTCACTCACCTACATAAACTTGCATAGCGTCGATGAATGACTCGCGAATAATAAATTTTACTTATATAATCCTTAACTCTTTGAAAAACTAATAAGTCCCCCAAAGATAAGCTGAGATGATCTGTATAATGGTAAATACGTCGCTTTCGCTCTTAACTACAATTATGTCAATGCCGATTTTCCTTACGTACTGATACTGATATTAACTTTAAAGAGCATCCTCAGTGTTGATGTAGACATCTTAGTGATTAAAAAGAAAACACCACCCTCTTCCCTGCTCCTTCACAAATATTAACCACCACCACCAACCCCCACCTACTACACAAAATTATCAGTGAAATCTAAATGTTTAATATCTAACTAAAGATGTCTGTTTATGTACTGTGTGTTCTAACTAAAGCAATATCATCCCTCACAAAAACATAAGAACAAACTCACGACATCCACCCACATCCCAACTCATAACAATAATTAATTACATACCCACACTCTAGCTACTACCCCCCCCACCCACGCGCTCTAGTCTAGCTCGTCCAAAATCTAACTTCTCTTCTCACAACGCTCACTACATCTCTAGAGATCTTAATATCGTTCACTGTGTAATCTATACAACCGCTCCTTCCCCATCCAACTCGGCTCCCATCTCGCACACTCAACAATTAGCTCAACTCCCCCAAACCCAATATCTCCTCACCACTAAAATGATAAACTGTAAAGCACACCCTCAACCAGCGATCCTCCTCTACGGTAATCCCCCCTACTCAATGAAACTACCGCAGAGCGAATCCGATGCATCGCACGATCCACAAGTTATCGCATCTGTGACCTCACGTATACCGACGGTCTCCCAAGAATGTCATCGTAGTAAACTCTCCCTACTACTGCCATAGAGCACAGCTCTACCCGACTGGCACAAACCTACTACCTCTCTCACGCCCACCCCATAATTTCCCCACACCTCCTCCTATCTCTGACTCTACCACTTCTCGTACAACCGACTTACCACACAGCCCATCTCATACTCTTCTCCTCAGCTCGCACCACATCATTAGCATTATCCTCGTCAGGAATGTGTGTCATCCCCAAGCTGCCTCATCGAGCCAAATATGAGAGAGGCTAGCACGACCACGCCCTGTGTAGAGCGCCGCCCTGTTAGTGTTAGCAGGTAGATAGACTGAGAGCAGATAGAGGAGGAGGGTCGGAGAACGAGCATTTCTCGTTCCATTCGACTGATGTAACTAGATATAATAAAAGGAATAGTGAAGATAAGTGCTGTCGCTGTAATCGACACATAGATAAAGGCACCCCCTTATCACTACACTTTGTGATAGCCTAGACTAGACACTCAATGTCTTAAGCGACACAAGAGGATCACCTCAAGATAGCAACATACTAAATGTAAGGATAGTCCCCATTTATCGCGCAAAGTCTTGGTCTCTCGCGCGCTCTCACCTAGAAGTAATGATGTTTAGCAGTAACCTATCCCACCATGACGAGATTTAAGGCCTAACACGTCTGTCGCGTCGCTGAGTATATAAACATCTCCCTCCTCACTTTTCCATATAGCATCACCCTCCATACTCACCACTCCCACGTCCACCACCCAACTCACCATCGTTGTTGTTGTTGAGGAGCAATTTCTGACAACACAACAATAGATGTCCTGATAATAAGATAGACACCATCGCGGCTCGTTCTCATCTTCGTAGTCAATCCCATCAGTCCTCTATCTCGTCTGTTCACCATACGTGCATCTACCTCCTCACTAGTACTCGTCCTCTATTATATGCAGATAGTCCGCCAGCATTCACATCTACCGATCATTACATAAGAGGTGCTACTATAACGGCCTTCTACGCTCGTCCGCTATCTTACATATCACCACACTCCCTGCCTCAACCCTCCACTCTTCATAGGTGTAAAAACATCCCCTCATCCCAACGACACTCCTATACACCACATCACCGCCCCCTCTGCCTCACGCCCCCCCCCTCCCACTATATCTAACATCATCACCACACTCAATCACACTATCACACCTAATATTCTTATCACTTATAACCACATTTAGACACTCCCCTCCTCACTACTATTTATCTAAATATGTATCCTATGAAGATTTGAAGGCTTTGTTAGTCTTTAACAAGTGTTAGCCAAGAAAAAGGAAGATTATGGGTTTAGGGTTTCAGATCTTGCATAGCTTTGGTTATAATCTAAAACAAGGTTTAGAAATAATTTCTATCATCATAATCAATATAAGGTTACTAAGAATCCGCTTGATGTCTTTTACATTTATCAGTTTTTGTATTATATATGTTCTATGTAGTGAAAATTCACCATTAGGATGCTTTTAAACATGAAAAAATATTTTTTGCTTTGATTATAATTTTGTACACTTATTCATGTGTTATGTGGTTGAATATATTATGGTATAATGGCTTGTGGAAGACTTGTGATTAATTATTAAGTAGTTAAAAAGTATATAAAACAAGTTTATACAAATAAACTCAATGATATATAAAGGTGGTTTTGGTCCGAATTTTTGTGACATGTATTTTATTATTTTATAAAAATAGTTAGTCTCATGCGATTCTAAAATGATAAGAAACTCGATAAAACCTTATATAACGAAAAAGATACGACGATTACCAATTTACGATAATTAATACTTTTATAAAATTAATTTTATAAAAAGTTACAGTTCATCAGGGACTTTATTTTTGGAAAAACATCATAAACAAATAGAACTTTTAAATACAAAGACGTACTCGAAAGAATCGCTAAAAACGGAGTTAAAACGAATAAGTTACGACATTTACGAGATTTACGATAACTAAATCTATAAAAATAAATATATAACTGTTATGAACAGTAAAAATACTATTCATCAGGAAAACTCAGATTTAGAAATGTTATATTTGATAACTCGTATCTATACGAAGGCGTGGAGTAAGAAACGAAAGAAACGGAACTAAAATCGATAAAAGTTACGTCAGTTTTACTATAGTATACTTATATAAACGTTTACCATATAAAATGATTTCACTAAAACGATTAGATGGTGATGTAGCTATATAGAATTATATGTGGTATTAGTTAATCAAAGTACTATATTACTAGGGAGTTTCATAATGAGGCCTCTTCGGGGTGGCGTATCGACGAGTTGTTGGATTTACGATTTAAAGTGTCCTAGCTCCTCATACGTCACTACATGACCTCTTAATTATGATAGCCCGAACGATAGTATGATGAGCTATACGACCTATAAATAATCAAAGTGTTTAGTACTTATACGACCTATATTGGATTAGGTTGCCTTCGGATTCCTTCGTGACGCATTTTTCTATTGTGAATACTTGTTGATTACCATTCACTCGAGGTGAGTTCATAGCCCCCTTTTTACTACGTGATTGTTTTACAAAATCTACGGGGTGAATTACATTGCTTGTTTTACTATTGGACACAAGTGTTTTTCTAAGTGTTTTCAAAGTGTTTACAAAGTGTATGCTATCCAGATTACTGCCTGAATATTATTGCTAAGTTACCTTATTGCCGTGAAGTCCCTATTTATCATGAACTGTTAATTGCTATTGTAGTAAGCGCGAGTGTTGTGGATAGATCTATCGGGACTGACAATCCCCACCTTTCCTTGGGTCACTAGTTTGATCAAGGTGCATTTAACATTGAGAGGTGTTAGGTTGTTGGCAAGCATCCTATATTCTGATTAGGGCACAAATCTAGTTAAGGCTTCGGGGTCATGAGCTTAGTGCAATAATAAACGTTTTGGACTACTGAATGTGTTTCAGAGTTTACTATTACTTCGATCTTGTGGTCCACCCTTTTTACTGATAAACCTATGATTTCACTCAACCTTTGTGTTGACTTTTAGCATGTAATTTCAGGTCCTAGGGTATGAAGATTGGAGGGGAGCCGTGGCGGATATCAATGAAGACGGATTCTGTGTTTTATCTAAAGTCTATGCAAATCCTTCTCCTTTATTTTAAAAACTTAAGTCAATCCTTGGTATTATGAAGCTTTTGGTATAATTAATAATGGTATCGTGAATGTTTATGACTTATAAAATATATGGGACCTAATGTATAAACTCTGATATTTTGCTATGGCATCGAATGAAATCTTATCTTAAAACGTCCATTTATGGTCGTTTCCTATATCTTGATTGTTGTACTTTGACGTAGCACCCCATTGTTACCATTCCGAGGACTACCTGATTTTGGGTGTTATTGATGGTACAGAGCTAAGGTTATAGGAATTGGTCAATTTCAAAACCCTAGTCTATAAACACAAAGTTTTAAAGTTTCTTTCTTTATTTTTAAAATACAGAATCCTTCATTCGCTATTGTATCCACGCGCGCGTCTTCCCTGATCCTTACTTACTTTTCCGATTATCATTATTGCATTATATATAATCTTATATATATAATACTTGGTTTAAATTCGATCTCTTACGTCTATCTTTTGACATATCAATATCTATTCGTATCGGTCAATTATATAAATATTGACCATTTCGATTAATTCATGAGTATTATAGAATTTTTATTTTCTTGGTTAGTACCAACACCATTTTACGTAGTTGCACCTTAGTCTTGTTAAATCACGTGTTCAAAATAGACTTGTTGCCAACCCGGCTAGGAAGTTTTGATGTTATCATTGGAATGGATTGGTTGGCATACCACCGAGCTCTCATCGATTGTTATGAGAAGATTGTCCGTATTCCTCTTTCGAATGGCGAAATTCTTGAAGTTCAAGGCGAGAGGCCAGAAAAGGATCTTCGTTCACTTGCATGTATCAAGGCTGATGAGAAAAAGCTTGATGACATACGTGTTGTCCGAGACTTCCCTGAGGTATTTCCAGATTATCTGTTAGGTTTACCTCTTGTGCGAGAGATAGAATTTCGCATTGATCTGATTCTAGGCGCATCGCCAATCGTTAGATCTCCATACCGGTTAGCCCCTTCAGAAATGTTAGAATTATCGAACCAGTATAAAGAACTTTAAGAGAAGGGTTTTATTCGACTAAGTCACTCACCATGGGGAGCACCTGTGCTCTTTAGTCAAGAGAAAGGTCGCGTTCGATGAGAATGTATGTTGACTTAGGGAATAAACAAGTTGACTATAAAGAACCGTTACCCTCTCCCCAGAATTGATGACTTGTTTGACCAATTACAAGGTGCGTGTTGTTTCTCCAAGATCGATCTTCGTTCGGGATATCATCAGTTGAGAGTCCGAGAGGAAGATATACCGAAGACCATGTTTAGAACCCGATATGGGCATTTTGAGTTCACAGTCATGCCATTTGGGCTGACAAGCGTGCCAGCAATATTTATGGACTTAATGAACCGCGTCTGCAAACCGTATTTGGACAAATTCGTAATTGTGTTCATTGACGACATCTTAAAATCCTACTCAAAAGGTCAGTAAGAAGACATGAAGGTCCACCTGAAGTCGATTTTCTAGACTTACTCGAGAAGGAGAAGTTGTAAGCCAAAATTTTCAAAGTGCGATTTTAGTTACAAGAAGTTTTAGTTCCTAGGACATGTGGTCAACCGTGACGGTATCCACGTGGATCCTAGCAAGGTTGAGTCTGTCAAGAACTGGAAGACTCCTGAATCGTCAACTGAAATCCGTTCATTTTTAGGCTTGGCGGGTTACTACCGGAGATTTATTGAGAATTTCTCCAAGATTGCAAAGCCCCTCACCCTGTTGACTCAAAAGAATAAGGCTTATGTGTGGGGCGATAAGCAAGATGAAGCTTTCCAAATTCTGAAGGAGAAACTATGCAATGCTCTTGTGTTAGCACTCCCCGATGGACCCGACGACTTTGTGGTCTATTGTGATGCATCAAAACAAGGTTTTGGGAGCGTGCTATGATGCAGTGGTGGCAAAGTGATAGCATATGATCAAAGACTCGAGAGCGAGTATAGATACACTCGCATGAGAAAAATTATACCAATGACCTGGAATTGGGTGCGGTGTGTTCGCTCTTAAATTATGGATACATTATCTTTTATGGGCCGAAAAGTGTTTCTACAATGACTACAATGATGTTCCAGTACATATTTGACCAAAATGATTTAAATATGCGCGGAAAGGCGGTGGATTTGAGCTATCATGACTTCGAGTTGTGAGATCAAATATCACCCGGGCAAGGCGAACGTGGTGGCAGATGCCTTGAGCAGAAAAGAAAGACTCAAGCCAAGACAAGTACGTGCTATGAGTATTACTATTCATTCTGGACTTAAGACTAAGATTTTGGATGCGCAGAGCGAAGCTTCCAAAGGATCTCAAAGCCCAACTGAATGGCTAAAGAGGATTAGAAAGACCACTTTAAGCAACGAGGATGATTTGTTGAAATTTACTTCTTTGATCGAATATGGATTCCATCAGTTGGTGAGTGTATGGAAATTGATCAGGGATAAGCTCATAATTCTTAGATATTACGTGCATCCGGGGTGCGGATAAGGATGTACTATGATCTGAGAGATCTTGTATTTGGTGGCCTGTATGAGGAGAGACCATTGCTGAGTACGTTAGCAGATGTCTTACGTGCTCTAAGATTAAAGCCGAACATCAGAAACCCTCAGGATTTCTTCAGCAACCAGAAATTCTCGGAGTGGAAATGGGAAAAGTTAACAATGGACTTTATCACAAGTTTCTAAAAGCAAGCAGTAGGTATGATTCGATTTGGGTCATATGGATAGGACTGACAAGTCGGCTCACTTTCCTACCTATTCGTGAAGGACTACAAAACAAGAAGCTGCAAAAAATTATGGTCAACGAGATTGTAGCGAGACATGGTGTGCCAGTGTCAATCATTTCAGACCGTGATGGTCGATTCACGTCACACTTATGGCAAGCTTTTCAGGAAGCGTTGGGTTTAAGGGGACTAGACATGAGTACGGCTTACCACCCTCAAACGTCGGTCAGAGTGAGCGTACTATTCAGACGCTGAGGAATGCTTGAGCTTGGGTTATGGATTTTGGTGGCAGTTGGGATACTCATTTCACATTGATTGAGTATTTTCTTATAATAAAAGTTACCACACGGAAGCATTAATGTGTGGCCACCATTCGAGGCTCTGTATGGGCGGAAATGTAGGTCCCCCGTGATATGGACTGAAGTTGGAGAAAGTCAGCTTATTGGACCAGAAATTGTGCAAGAAACGACTGAAAAGATTGTTCAAATTAAGGAAAGATTGAAGACGGCTAGGAGTCGCCAGAAAAGCTATGCTGATAAGAGGCGTAAACCTCTTGAATTCCAAGTTGGAGACCGAGTGTTACTTAAAGTATCTCCATGGAAGGGAGTGGTACGATTTGGTAAGAAAGGAAAGCTAGCACCACGATATGTGGGACCACTTGAAATAGTAGAGTGTGTTGGACCGGTAGCTTATCGGCTAAAGTTACCCCAGGAGCTAAGCTGTGTCCATGACACATTTCATGTGTCGAACCTCAAGAAATGCTTGGCTGAGAGCTCTCCGTCGCCCCTCTCCCGCCCGCCGCCACAGCTCCCGGGATGAGATCGAGATTGATGAAAATCTGCGTTTTGTTGAAGAACCTATTGAGATTGTGGAACGAGATGTGAAAAAGCTAAAGCGAAGAAGAATTCCATTAGTCAAAGTTCGTTGGAACTCTCGGCAAGGAGCTGAGTATACCTGGGAACATGAAGACCAATTCCGGATGAAATATCCGCATCTTTTCTCCGAACCCGTACTTTCTCAAGTGCGGCAACTTGAGCCTTGAGGACAAGGCTCTTCTAACCGGAGGAGACTGTAACATTCCGTATTTTCAGGTCATTTATGACGTCATATATTTCACTAATTTTTTTTTTCTCGTACGCGTTTACTTTTAATTTTAATAGTTAAGTTAAATCGCGTAAGCTATAAATTATCAATTAGCGTAAACAGACACCAAACGAATTAAAGTTTTCGTCAAGCAAGCAATATATTATTTTACGAAAGTAATAATCAACTTTTTATATTTTATTTTATTGGTTGCGTAAAACGTTTACGTTTCGCAATTAAATACATTTAGGCATACCCGGAACCACCAAAATAAATATACGCTTTAACAAATAACCATTTTTATATCATATGTGACGCCCCATATACATAAAGGAAATAAACAAGACATACAATTGATACAAGTATACAACTTACATTTACTTACAACTTATTAATAACAAGTATACCTTCAATTCTTTCTTTTATACAAGATAAATGGCAAGGAAATATCTAGTTAGAAAACACAATTCCTTAAATCCATGAGATGTTCTCATCTTTTAGGAACCAAGACCAAGACTTTCCCTAGAATTCCTCATTTGTGTCTATTATGTATCTAGTCCTTATTACATCTAGCTACAAGAGTATATAAGGCCTTTACTAGTGAAATACACACACACTTCTCACTTTCAAGGTGTAAAACACACAAAATCTCTCTTCCCCTCCTCTTAGCTCACGGCTCACCTTAAATAACACACCAAATCCTTACAAAATTTTACTTATCACATTTACACACATTCCTACTATATATCTAAGATGTCCTAAGAAGATTTGAAGGCTTTGTTAAGTCTTTACAAGTGTTAAGCAAGAAAAATGGAAGATTGTGGTTTAGGGTTTCAAGATCTTGCAAGCTTTGGTTTATAATCTAAACAAGGGTTTAGAACATATTTCTCATCATCATACATCAATATAAGGTTACCTAAAACCCTTTATGTCTTTACATTTATCATTTTATGTGTATATAAGTTCTATGTAGTGAAATCACCATTAGGATGCTTTTAAACATGTAAAACATATTTTTGCTTGTGATTATAATTTTATACACTTATTCATGTGTTATGTGGTTGAATATATTATGGTATAATGGATTGTGGAAGACTTGTGATTAATTATTTGTAGTTATCTCTCTCGTAATAAAAACAAAGTTATACAAATAAACTCAAAAGATATATAAGGGGCTGTTTTGGTCTGAATTTTTTGACATGGATTTTATATTTTATAAAATTATTACGTCGCATGACGATTCCAAAATGATAAGAAACTCGAAAAACCGATTTATAACAAAAAAGATACGACGATTACAAGTTTACGATAATTAATACTTTTATAAAAATAATTTTATAAAAAGTTACTGTTCATCAGGGACTTTATTTTTGGAAAAACATCATAAGTAAATAGAACATTTAAATACGAAGACGTAATCAAAAGAATCGCTAAAAACAGAGTTAAAACGAATAAGTTACGACATTTACGAGATTTACGATAACTAAATCTATAAAAATAAATATATAACTGTTATGAACAGTAAAATACTATTCATCAGAAAACTCAGATTTTGAAAATGTTATATTTTGATAACTCGTCTTAATACGAAGGCGTGGACGTAAGAAACGAAAGAAACAGACTTAAAACGAGAAAGTTACGCCAGTTTTACTAAAGTATACTTATAAACGTTTTTACCTTATAAATATGATTTCACTAAAACGATTAGACGGTGATGTGGCTATATAGAGTTATATGTGGTATTAGTTAATCAAAGTACTATATTACTAGGGAGTTTCATAATGAGGCCTCTTCGGGGTGGCGTATCGACGAGTTGTTGGATTTACGATTTAAAGTGTCCTAGCTCCTCATACGTCACTACATGACCTCTTAATTATGATAGCCCGAACGATAGTATGATAAGCTAAACGACCTCTAAATAATCAAAGTGTTTAGTACTGATACGACCTATATTGGGTTGGGTTGCCTTCGGATTCCTTCGTGACGTATTTTTCTATTGTGAATACTTGTTGATTACCATTCACTCGAGGTGAGTTCATAGCCCCCTTTTTACTACGTGATTGTTTTATAAAATCTACGGGGTGAATTACATTGCTTGTTTTACTATTGGACACAAGTGTTTTTCTAGTGTTTTCAAAGTGTTTACAAAGGTATGCTATCCAGATTACCGCCTGAAATATTATTGCTAGTTATTTATTGCCGTAATAGTCATATTTATCTTGAACCGTTAATTGCTTATTGTCAGTAGAAGCACTATTAGATCGAAGCGGTATCTATTTGATAGAATTGGACTTTTTACCGGTTACTTTTTAAGGTGAGCCGTATTTCGTAAATGACACAAATGGCAAGTTTTTAAATCTTTGATTAGAGTTGGGAACTTATTAATGGATAATACCTTAATTGAAGGTATTATTTGTTGGTGTTCTTTTACCAACGTTGTTTATTTTATTTTTTATATGGACAATTTTTATATTTTTGATTTTTTTATATGATAATTATACAAAAAGAAAGGAAAAATATCTTTTACTTTTTATTTTTATAATTTTTATAATTTTTATAATTTTTTTTATTTTTTATTTTTTATTTATTTATTTATTTTTTTTAACAAAACAAAACTTTCAAAAATGAAAGGGTCTTCAAATCACGATCAACAAACTTCAAACGAGAGAATCTTAATCACAAATCCCCGGCAGCGGCGCCAAAAATTGATTCGCTAGAATCTATATATACGTAATAATAAAATATATAATATTATGGAAAATTACCAGTTTACCCTTGAGGACAAAGGTGAAAAGGAAAATCTTCACAAATATATATAATATAATACGTATATAAACCGGGAAGTATGATTCCCGGGTCGTTATCCCCCAACGACTTGTGAAATTGAAACCACGTTAGATGTTCGGAAAATGATTTGAATTGAAGACAAAGATTGATTTGATTATCTACCTTTAAAAATTAAAATTTATAAATTATAACAATTAAGCATTAAGACAAATAACGGGAAACCAAAATTTAACTAAAAATGCAAAACGGGACCCCTAAATGAAGGTCAAAAACCCTAGATTTCTAAAATTAAACCTAACTTAAATTTTTCTTTTTAAATGGACTCTATTTGACTAATAAGTAAATTTAAAGAAAACTAGAACAAAAACGGAGTTGAAATGAGCGTCAAAACACGAAAAACAAGAACGGGTACGAATCCCGTTCTTAAAAAAAAACGAAATTTTGCAAATTAGAACCTACGAAAGCGAAACTAATTTTCCTATAAACTTAACGATAAAATAAAATTTTCTAAAAAAGATTTATATTTTTTTTTGATTATTTTTTTATTTTTTATGATTTTTAAAGTTTTTAATGAAAATAAATGTTTAAAAATACTAAACTATTTATAAAATTTCTAGAAAAATTACGGAAAATAGCTTGAACTAATTAGATCCTAAGAAAAATAAGCTTGATATCACAGCTTATAGAATAAGCCACGAAATAAGCTATAACAGCTTATTAGGCTTATTGGGTCTAAATGTGTATAAAGAATAAATGATGTAAGAGTCTAATGAAAAAGACCCCAGGGCGCAGTGGTAGTGTGTGGTGTTATAAAGGGTTGAGAGTGTTGAGGTCGGGGGTTCGAGTCTTGCTCACCCCCGACTTCCACTTTCCCCTTTTTTATTTTTTTTTGAAAAACTTATAAAAGCAAAGTTGAAAATAAGCTCAAAATAAGTAACTTTTGTGAAGACACTTTTTATGATAACTAAAAATAAGCACAGAAATAAGCTAAACTCTAAAAAGGTTTTTTAAGCTAATTAAGCTAAAAACATGTATAAGCTAAAAACAGACAAAGATAAGCTATAAACTACTTATAACTAATCCTAATAAGCAAATTTAAACTAAAAATAAGCAAAAACAAGAAGTTATAAGCTAAAATTAAGAAATAAGCACTTAAGGCTAAACTATGAACCAAACAGTCCCTTAAGGCATTTTGAGCTTAGAAATAAGCTAGCAAATAAGCACCCTATGAAGTGAAACTTGGTTTTCCTAAAAACTTGGCTTAAACTCTACTAGAAAATGCTTTTCAAAAGAGCTTAAAGCAACAAGAACTTATTAAAAAGAGCTTGTGAAATAGGCTGTTACAGGAAGTAGGCTTTTGAAAGCTTAAAAACTGAATTTTACTAAAATAAGCACACAGCCCTCAAATAAGCACTATTTTTAAAACCAAAAGCTAATTTAGAAAGCCTATAATGTCTAGAAGCTAAGTCTAATAAGCTAATTAACCTAATTATACTAAAAGCTAACTGAATCTAATGATCTAAATACTAATCTCAGGAGATAACTCTTAAAGCTCAAAATCTAATTAAGCTAAATTGCATAATAAGCTACTTCAGAAGCTAGGCTTATGAAAACTTATCAATCTACTACTAAGCTATGAATCTAAATCATAAAAACAGATACTATAAGCTAAAAGTTTAAAATTAGAAGCTAAGAACTACTTACTACTGTTTTTGGTTTTTAGAATTTTTATGAATTTGAAAAGCTAGTTTACCCTAGAGAATAAGCTAGAATTTAAAAAGAAAGCTTTAATCTATCTTGACTAACATGTAAGCTACAATCCTACTGAATTTTAAGCTTATAAATCCTACTTAAGCTATTTAAATTGTGATCAAAAGAGACTACAATAAGGAACTACAGTAAATCCTTATCTGATGCACTTGGCAAATGGGCTAAACCAAAATGCAGGTTACCTTAAGGGTCAAACCTGTTTTAGACACCCCCACTTAGTGTGAATGAACACTTATCAACCAAAATCCAAGCTTAAAGAAGCTTGGATAAGAAACTACCTAGCTATCTTAAGAAAATAACCTCTCCTGGTGCAAAATAGAACACATTGCTCCTCAAAATGTTTTTAAGCACAAACTAAACCTACAAACCTTATCAAAACTTAATTAATTATAAAATCCAAGCTGACCAAAGTATAAACACCAAATGAACTTGACTTTTTTAGGTCAAACTATACTAAACCAAACACTCCTTTAAAATCCATAAACCTTATTTTAGCTTGTAATTTTGAAATCTAATGAATATATGTCAAAGACCAGATATCAAACAAACTTTAGCAGACCTAATGAGCTTATTTCAACAATCTCTTAAGCCATAATTTAAGATCTAAAGCCTATGCTAATATTTTTTTAGTTTTTTATGACAGTTTATATAAATTAGATTATAACTAAGATTTAAACTATGAAAATGTAAAATAAAAGCATATAGCAAACATATTAAGCATATCTAAGCTAACACTAACAATAATAAGCAAGCGATAAGCAAGCAATAAGCAAGCAATAAGCATAATAAGCAAAATTAAGCTAGGAAAATTAAGACAGTTAATATGAAAGTAAACTTACAAGAAGCCTTAGCTAAACAAAGGCATAAGAGGCTCAAAGAGCTTGTCTACAGCTCTAGCTTATCAATGATAAGCTAGTAAAAGTCCATATGAGCCCTTCCAGGTTAAGCTCATCTTCCTTAAGTCCAAAATCCATTAGATGTTAAAAAGCTTATAACAGACCTAATGAACAATTTTCAATAATCAAATAAGCAAAAACAATAAGCTAACAAACTATGCTAATATTTTTTTGGGTTTTTTTGACTTTTTTATATCAAAAACTTTAAATTTAAGATCTAAACTAAGAATTGAACTAATTAAGCATAACACAACAATAATAAGCAACAATAAGCTAAAATAAGCAACAATAAGCAAGTATTAAGCAGTTAAATAAGCAAATGCAGAAATAAGCTATAAAATGTAAATGAAGACTTACAAGAGGTCCTTAGAATTTGATGAAGACCTAAACTCTATCCTAACACCCCTAGGTCCAGCTTAACTCTGATTCAAACCAAATTTAACCCAAGCTTAAGCAAGCTTTTACCATTAACAATTAACCAAGTCTGAATTAGCTTCTAATTCAAATGATAACACTAAACTTCCAATACAAATGCTCAAACAAACTTAAGCAGTACTTAATGAAACAGTAGAGAACAATTATGAATGATTGAAACAGTAATTTGAGAAGAATGTAACAAGGAAAATGGACAATAAAAAAATTATTGATTGAAAAGGAAAGAGTACAATACGGGAAAGGAAATTTGACAAGGTAAATAAAGGTGCTGATAAGTAAATTACAAGGAAAGGAAATTGGTAAACCAATTTTAAAGCATAAATTGGGGACCCTTTTCAATCTAGCTATCTATCTCTATTTATAGTTGAAATCCGGAGAGCTGAGGAGCCTTGGTGTGTTTCTTTTTTGAGAGAATTGAGGAGTATAGCCCAAGGAATAAATCCCCACCGTTGAATCTTCAATTACATCAACATCTTTTAATCTCTGCCGTTTGATCATATGTGTGATGTGACAGATCGCCAGCGTGACACTTCTAGAAGTACAAACGCTCTGAGTGTGACTAAGAAGAGCGGGGTGAAATGATTAAGACCCTTAACAACCATAGTTGAGTTAATTTTACCCTGGTTTAGCTCAGGGTAAGGGACGATGAACAGTAACTCTAAAAGAGTTACGCGCCTTTTTTCTTTTAATAACTTATTTGGGAATTTGGGGTTTGACCGGGTAAAAAGGGTTGACTTGGGTTTTAAAAATGGATTGGGCCGGGTGAAAAGGGTTTGGGCTTGGTTATACAAAAATTTAACGGGTGTTAACTCTTATAAACAAGAGTTAACACCGTTAGGGTGTAGGGATTATTTTTGTAATTTGGTTAACTTTAAGGGACTGCTTTGGAATTTTTGGGTTTTGTCTTTTTATGGTTGACCAATGTTGACCTTGATAGCATTCTCCCGGCTCTTTGTGTGCTCTTCCGTTCCCGTGTTCGTGTTTGTCCGGTTTTGACCGTTTTCTTGAGATTTTTGCAATATCCGTACCTACACAATCACAAAGTCAAAACAAGCAATATTCAAGCATTTTAAGCATAATTTTATCTTTTTAGGGCTATTTTTTTATATAAAACGGATATGTGTTTTCACACATATCAAAATTCCCCAAACTAAGCGATTGCGTGTCCTCACGCAATATGATATGCTTTACAACCAAATACCTCAAAACTTTCCCAACTAAACCTTTGAAAAGTAGCAAAGACTTTAGTGGGAAAAATTAAGAAATCACAAGTTATAAAACACCCCATTTTCCCATTTTTCTAAAACTTTTTTTTAATTTTTTTATAATAATATAACTGAGATTATTTCGACTTTCGTTATTTCCATAACTATTAGGGATCATAGAACAAGATGCAGTTCGATCCGAGAATGCCCCAAAAAGGATAAATTCATCGTCCCTGATTTTT
>BQNB010072570.1:0-12398 GCA_026074375.1 Tanacetum coccineum
CATTGCAAACATAATAAAAATAATAAACTTAACGAAATCATTATTTTGATTTATAAGCTAAGTCTAAAACTATTAGGTGGTGATATAACAAAATAAAATATAGTGCATTGTTCTATATTTTCATACGTATTCTAAATCGACCTATAATTAAATAGGTTGCATAACGGTCCTTATCGACGATATTCATAGTTGCTTTTTTTAGAAATCAATTCCACCAATTGAGGTGAGTTTATGGCCCCACTTTACTTGTTTTACAATTACTTTAGAAATCTCGAGGTGAGATACATGCTTTGTTTTACATTTGGACGCAAGTACTCTATTAAACATGTTACGAGTTGCCTAAGTAGTGATAACCCATTATGCCCACTATCATGAACTGTTAATTACTTGGAGTAAGCGCGTGTGTTATAAATAGATCTATTTGGGATTAACATCCCCGTTCGTGTAAGTCATACTTACTAGCTTCAGACGACCGAACTAACGAATGTATACCATATCGGATTTTGGATGTTACGGGTTGAACATCTACACGGGTACATTAGTGCATAAATATGCATACATACATAGTTGTAGCTTCATTGTCATGAGCTTAGTGCAATCATAATTACATTTTAAGATTTTGTATGGGATACATTATTTCGCACATGAACACTTGTTGTCCTACATTTATACATACATAAACCTATGAACTCACCAACTTTATGTTGACACTTTTAAGCGTGTATTTCTCAGGTGAATAAGCTACTTGACATTCTTGATGTGCATTGGAGTCCAAACTTTTTCAAGAATACATTCATGGATTTCTACATGCATTCAAACAATCAATCTCGTTGTATTATTTCCAGTCTTTCATTTTGATGCAACTTTGGAAAAAATGTTATAACTTAATTATATCAATCAAATCAACGAGGTTAATTTTCAAACGATTCATTTAGAGGTCATTCTCTCCTATCTTATGCTATTGTATTATGAAGTAATGCCCCTTGTTACCATTCCGCTGCGACATATTTTGGGGGTGTTACAAACGACACATCATTGATATTGTCTAACTGGGTTATAGATCTGGTGATTTAGTAGGTTTAATTGGAAAATTAAATTAGGGTTTCTTAAAACCCTAATCTTGATTTTTGGGCATTTTTGATCCTCTGGTTGGTTTGATCATTTGCACACCTGACTAAGTAAATCAGGTGTGTAGGTGGTTGTTGTTCTATTTATGTTACATATATTGCTATGTAAGTTGAATATTTTCTTCTTTTAAGATTAACAGTCCTCTGGTAAAGTGGGTGTAAACGGATATGTTAACATATTGACTCTCCAACTTGATTGGTGTGGATACCTGCTCTGGCATACTCTAATTCACTTTACTAGGTTCTTGTGAATCTTGGGTGTGAGTTGTTATTTTTCTGTTATAAATTTGTTTTTATTGATTTTGTTTGTTCTTGTCTGTTATTTTTCTAATATTTGTTTTTCTATTGCTATATGCTTCTTTATTGGTTAATCTTGCTTGTTTATCTTTGTTTGTTTGATGTCTGGTGAATCATATGGTTCTGTTGTTTTGATTAATAATCTTGATGCTGGTAATCCTTTACATATTCAGGCTAATGATAATAGTAGTACTACTCTTATTCTATTCAAGTTGATTGCTACTAAGAATTATAGGATATGGGCTAGTGCAATGAAACTTGCTTTACAATCTAGAAATAAGTATAGTTTTATTGATGGTACTTGTCTGAAAAATGCTTATAGTACAAGTGATGTTTTAAGTGCTCAGTAGGATATATGTAATGTTATTGTGTTAACTTGGATTCTGAATTATGTGTCACAAGATGTTTATATGGGTTTGGTATACTCTGAAAATGCTGCTGATGTCTGGAAAGAATTAGAGAGTACCTATGATAAAGTTGATGGGTCTGTTATCTGTATTTGTTGTAAAAAATCAATAATGTGAAACACGGTGGCACTTCTATAGCAGAATATTATCATAGGCTTTACTCTCTATGGAGAGAATTTGATGCTTTGAATAAATTGCCAAAATGTGTTTGTGAAGTTACATGTTCCTGTGATGCTAGTGGATAATTATCTTTGCATCAGTAACTTATAAAGCTGATGCAGTTTCTAATGGGCCTTGATGATTGTTATCAGCCTGTTAAAAGTGCTCTTTTAACCAGGGATCGTCTCCCTGAGGTAAAAGATGCTTATACCACTGTGTCCAGAGAGGAATCCCATAGAGGGATTCCTGAGACCTCTAGTGCTACTGAGCTTAAAATAAGTGCTACTTCTTTTGCTGCTAAACTTGTTAATAACAGTAGAAGAGTCTATAATAACAATAACAATGGCACTAGAGGGTCTAATAATAATTACATGAATAGAGGACCAAACCCTAACTTGGTCTACAAAAACTATGGTATGATTGGTCACACTATTAAGATTTGTTATGAGATAATTGGATATCCTCTTGGTTTTAAAAAAAGTTTCTAATCTAATTAAACAAAATGGTTTTAATAAGCAAAACTGTAATGCTAATGTTGATTTTAAGAATAATGATAAGCAGTCTTCTGTTAGTGTTTCTTCTCTTGGTTTTACTTCTGAGCAGATGCAAAAGTTATTGAGTTTTATTAATGATAATACTACTGGAAGTGTTCATGCCAATATGGCAGGTAGAGCTTCCTTCTTCAATGGGAATGTGTGGTTTAATATAAACTTCTCTAGATATTTTTGTGCCAACTCAAATTTATATGTTAAAACTATAACATTGGGTTGGATTATTGATTCACGTGCTAATCAGCACCTGACTATTTCTACTGTAGGGATGTTTGATGTTATTGATATCACTAGTTTAAAAATAACTGTTGGTCACCCTAATGGGACTTTGGCCACTATCAGTCAGGTTGGGAACCTGAAATTGTCTAATAATGTTGTGTTGTATGATGTTCTTGTTGATCCTGGTTATTATGTGAGTCTTCTATATGTTAATAAACTAATTAGAGATAATAAGATGTATGTTGGTTTTGATGAGGATAAGTGATATATTAAGGACTTGAAAACAAAGAAGGTCTTGGGGACTGGTAGTAAATCTAGGAGATTATACTTGTTTGATATGGATAAAGTCAATAATGTTGGTAAGTCTAATATGGTTCTGTGTTTTAATGTGTCCAAACTGCTTTGGCACAACAGGTTTGGTCACCCCTTTGATAAAGTCCTGAGTGTTTTGTAGAGTGATCTAAATATCACTAAGACTTGTTCTGTGCCTGTTTGTGAAGTTTTTCATAGGGCCAAACAGACTAGGGACCCCTTTCCCTTGTCTGACCATAAGTCTAAGGTTCTTGGTGAGCTAATTCATCTTGACCTGTGGGGTCCTTACAAGGTTCACAACAGAGAAGGATTGAGATATTTTTTGACAGTGGTTGATGATTATTCTAGGGCTGTATGGGTTTACTTAGTTAAAGCCCAAGATTGTGACATCCGTGATTTAATCAGGTTAGTGATACCTTTAGAAATGGCTAAGAGTTCATTTTGTGTGATTTCTTGTGTGCTATGTGTTATATATGTGTGCTAAGTGATTTAAATAGGTACATGATGTCATTTTAAGGTGTATGATCATCTCATTTTGAGTGCGTTTGTGTTTGGTGATGAGTATTCCATTTGTTCACGTATAGTGATAATGGAAAGGAATGACGTATTACATGCAATGCTATGTCAATAGTTGGATGATTTTGTGTTAAGCGTTTATGGGAAATGTAACATGTTGGAACACTACAAGAAAAAAAGGGTATTTAGGAGGGTGGAAAACCATGCCAAATACTCAAAAAGCCATGACAAATGCAATTTGGCATGGCTTTGGCATGCTTTTAGCTCCGTACTAAATATGAGGGTGCAAAATATATTTGGGTCGGGTTAAAACCGTGCTAAATAGTATTTGGCACGGCTCATGGGACGGGTTAACTTTGGGGTGCTGTGAGTGAGGTATTTGGCACGGCTGATGATTTTTTGTTCCAAAATGGGCATTCGTTACACTTTTATATCCCGTGCCGAATGGTATTTGATACAATTTTTATTTACCGTGCCAGAATTAACTAGGACGGTTTTATCTACCGTGACAAACATATTGGACATGGTTTTTTTGCTAAACTTATTTGGCACATCTTATCCGCCTTGCCAAAATACATTTGGCACATTTTTGCGTTCGTCATATAAATCATTTGGCACGGTTTTGCATCCATTAATTAATTGTTTGGCACGGTTCCCGTAATCATTATTAGCACCATTTTCCGTTACAAATATATTACAAACACTACTAAATCAACCAACCATCTCAAATTTCGCAACTATAGTTCAATTAAACCCAAAAATAAATTAAACTCAATTTTTATTAATGATTCATACAATCAAGTCAACATAGTCACTTGAATACCATAAAGTAAAATACAATATGTCAAACATCCTTGTAACTCGTAGTCTTTATATGTAACTAAGAGCCTTTGAGCATAATTAGGTTGAAAGCTGAAGCTTCAAAAGCTTAGGAGTCAATTATATCACCATGTGGTTCATTTTTCTTTACGTCGACCAGATCACAGCTCTTCAAGACCTAAACCAAACACGGATTAAAAGTTATTGACAATCTTAAACAATGAAGTTCGAACTTTATAAATCTTGAAAAACATCAACTTGTTATTAGTCTTTATTAAGAAGACTAACCAATACAAAATTTTATATACACATCAACACATCATGCTTGTTCTGATGAAGATGGTGTAGTTGACGACTTTTCTCTTATATTGTGCCATATCCCTGCACAACATCATTATTGTATACACATCAACTACACTCTAAATAAGTAAAAAGACAAACAAAAAATTATATTTGTTCTTACATTATATAATATTAAAAGTCTATAGTTAATCCTACTATTACCTTCATTGCTAAATATCACATATCCTAGTAGTTGTCCGACAAAACAAACTACGTAGTTTATATTATTATTTACTTGTTGATGATCTTTTACAGTATTAGTTATCTATACTAACCCATATTGCTATTAACTTTGCCACCAATTTATTTGAAAGCACCTTTTACATACATAAAGACAAGTTACGAAATATCATAAAACCGATATATGCATATTGCAAACTATTGGAACTATTCTATAAAGTAGACCCTATGTGTCTTTTTCTTTATTTTACTAGTTTTGTTTCGAGAGATTTCAAACGTGTTTATGTCTTTCATAGCTGTAGACAAATCAAACCATTTAGGGTCTTATAAGTTGAGTCATTGAAAAAAAAACTGTTTCTTTTAGATCCAAACTATATAGCTCGTAAGTATAGAGTTGTTATTGGTAAGGTTTGATTATGGTTCGAGTGGCACGCTATGTGACGAATATAAAAACATATAATAAACTGGTAATTATAGATAACATACGATTATTATGGCTTGAGATTTTACCTAATAGCTAAATGAGAATTGACAGGACCGGGCATTAGTACAAATGCTAACTCGATCGCGAACATTACGACTCGATGCAAACCGATCGGTATGCAAGGCCCACGTCCAACCAAACAGAAACCGTAATTTTGAAAGAACTAAATATGTTACTCAAGCACGAACCAAACTCCACTTGTATGCGAACATAAACACAAACTATTAAATCGACCGATGAATGACGTGCCTTAAATGCATATCCTGGTATCCTTCTTAACATTATTTGATCTAAACTGTAGCCGAAACACCATCTGTAAGATTTTGTAGACGAAACCATAACTCAGACCCGAACCCAAACTTAACTCGATCATCATTCCAGATAATGGTTGCAACTCGTATTATTAGTTTAGTGTAAGAACGCGATTCAAGAAGTACATAAGTACCATGGTTAACTTCACCCCGTGAGCCCTAAACTCAAACCAAGAAGTGTGGAACTCTCTTGTTATCAAAGTGATAGAGGATGTTATTTTAAGTAGTTTTTATGATTTCATGAACGTATGAACAAGTATCATGCTGTGTATTCACTTTGTAGTTTGTGTCGAGAGTGGTCAACTAACGAATGAGGGGTAATTAACACAATTACGGGATGAAATTTTAGGATTTCTATGTTGACCCGTTTTCATCTTAACTGTTTCCTACTTCTATTTGTTAATTCTGATTATATATTTTAAATGTGAAAATTCAATTTCTTTTTTTAAGTCCATATAATCTATTATGTTAAAAAGGTAATCTCACATTCTTCTTCTATAATACAATTAAAAAGAACGCTTAAAAAAATGTCGGGTATTAAATAATTACCTCCTTAAAATGATTTCGTCCATGAAATCAACGAGAAATAAATCATTTATGTTTTATGAGTCATTATAATACTTTGTATACGAGGAGATTTCACCCTTGAAATCACATAGTATGAGTATAATTATATTTTTGTCTTAAATTATGTAATAAGATTTTATGGGTTATTATAATATATCCACTTAAGTATTTGGTACTAGCATTAGATAATGTTCCAAATACATATAAGTATTTGCCACCGGTGATACTAGTCGTTCCAAATACATATGCAAATTTGGCACCGTTGGTACCAACCGTCCCAAATACATATGTATTTGGCACCATTAACTAAAACTATCCCAAATACACATGTATTTGGCACCATTATTAGAAAATATTTCAAATGCATACGTATTTGGAACGGTTTTTTAATAGTCATCCCAAATACCTACTTTTTTGGAACGGTTAGCTAACAAGTGCCAAATGCATGTATTTGGCACGATTTTTTGACCGTTCCAAAAATTTTCGTCCCAAAAACCACCTTTTCTTGTAGTAGAAGTAAGTGAAGTGAGTAAAATTTGGATATTTATAGTAGACTTTCTAAATATAGAAAGTGAAATGTGAAATGAAAAGTTATTTTTAGAAAGTTAAGTAAGTAACGTTTATGTAAAAAGGGTTACCCAAATTAGCTTAGGTTTTTATGAAAACTTAAGGTAATAAAGATAATTAGTTAATTAATAATTAAATAAAAAAATAAGAAAATAGTAGAAGGGGGGACGATTAGTTATAGGGGTAGGATAGGGATTAGGAAACCTAATCTTGGTCAAACTCTAAGACTTAATGGATAAGGATACCTAGGGTTATATATAGATAAACCTAGATCATAATTATTTTCCCCACCTCTTTGTGCTTGCGATTTCAGCCCCCAAAAACCCTAGGAGTGCCGAATTTTGTGTGATCCAAGAACCCTCAAGAATTGTTGTTTAGGTGATAGCATTCAAGGTAATTATGTTCATCTTAACTAGTTTATGATATTCATGTAACATGATCTATGATGGATTTAGAGTTTACATAAAATACAGATTATATATGAACTTTAATGATGGTATAATGATTAGGGTTAGTTTAGGGTTATGATCATGCATGTTGTATGTTAGGGTTTGCGTTAGAACATGATTTAGAGTTGAGTAGATTTTTATTCTGTGTTCAACTGATGATATCTAGATGTTAGAAACGTGTTTTGATATGATTCAAGAGCCTAAATTGTAGTTCAAAGAGTCTATTTTTCAAAAAGTCTGACCTCGAATGATTTTGAGATCTGAAAGTTGGTTACAAGAAAAGTTGTCAAAACAGTAAATACGGGTCAGAATTAGGTCATGTTTAGGAGGGTAAACCCTAACTTAAAAGTGGAATTAAGGTTAGCCAATAAACAGTGGTTAAGTTCAATATGTATATAAAGAAACCCCAGAAGGATAGCTTTTGATTGTGTGTCTAAGGATGATAATTAGGGCCATACATTTTAGTGTGCAATCAGATCCGAACTGGAATAGTTTTGAAGTTGGATTTTATTTGGGATAGTTGCATATGTAATGAGAACTTGGGAATCACAAGGTAGTTAGTAAAATCATAGATGAACTTAGATGATTTTTGGTATAAATTATAAAGGTCAGCAAGTAAGGTTTTTAAGTTAGAAAAGATACACTAAAATTCTGCGTTTTTGAATAAATTGTAGATAACTAGTGTAATGTGTTAATGAGGTGGTTAAGGTTGGGCATGGTGTAAGGGTGACCCATGATGGTTAATCAAACTCTTAGACATCCATCATATGTGTGTTACATGGACTAGAGCTTTTAGCTTCGTCGCGTGTAACCGTGTTTATTTATTTGTATAGTTGCGTGATAGGAATTGGAAGCTGCGTTTGAGCATTCAGGTGAGTTACATGGTCCCACTTTTTACTGTGTTTTAAACTTAGGATGGAAATGATGCAAGTGTTGAAATGAGTTTTAAATTGCTGTGATTATGTGTTAGTGTAAATGCATGGACTATTATGTGACTGATATGCGTTATGTGCTACATGTTATGTGATGTGATATTGAGATGTTGCCTAGTCAGGAGGATTACTTGCGGGTATCCATGGCCTGAGCTAGAGGGAAAGAGATTTGGTTATGTGATGTGATATTGAGATGTTGCCTAGTCAGGAGGATTACTTGCGGGTATCCATGGCCTGAGCTAGAGGGAAAGAGATTTGGTATGATCCAAGAGCGATTTAGGTCGTCTGCTTGGTGTTTGAGGGATCAGATGAGTACGCCTACTCAAGTGTTGGTTTGATTGATTGGATTGAATTGCATGTTAGCTTGTATGTTAGTTAGCATAATTGTCATGCAAAAGTATTGTTTTATAATCACAGTAATTGGTTAAATTGTTTTGAAAAGGATTGAATATGTGTGTCTGAAAACCTATGTTTCTCACCAACCATTGTGTTGACGTATAAGCATCATTTTCAGGTATTCAGCAGGATGAGATTAAAGTTAGGAAAAGTGGCTAGATGGACCTTAGGCAGCTAGGGAAGTTTAGTTATCTAGATTTCGTTATTTGTTTTGGATGATGAATGTTATTTGTTTTGCTTTGTTAGGATGTATGAATGTTTGCATGTCATGAAGTTGACATGAACCGCCATCATTTCAATGTCAGACGCCTTTTGTATTTTGTTGATGTGTTTGGGTATTTTCATGACACTGCGTATCTATACCTTGTATTTTATACATGTTTTAGTTTATCTATATAGACGCCAATGTGTTGTGATGATTTCCTTTCTCGTCGCGCCTCGCGTTTTTGCCTTGGCGGGGTGTGACAAGGATGAAGTTTTTGATATGTTTGTTTCTTTAATAAACTTAATAAGTAATCAGTTTAATGTTAAAATTAAAACTGTAAGATCTGATAATGGTACTGAATGTTAATAAAAGAATACATACTTTGTTTCTGACTTAATTATACATCAGAATTCATGTGCCCATACACCTCAACAAGATGGTATTACTGAGAGGAAAGATAGACACTTGCTTAATGTTGCAAGGAGTCTTATGTTTCAAGGGGGAATTCCTCTTAAGTTTTGGTCTGATTGCATTCTTACGGCTATTTATCTTGTAAAAAGGCTGCCCTCATCTGTGTTAAATGGAAAATCTCCTTTTGAAATGGTGCATAAAAAGAAACCATGTCTTTCCCATTTGAGGCGTTTTGTCTGTTTGTGTTTTTCTACTAATTTGAACAATAATGATAAAATATCTTTTAGAGTTGAAAAGTGTGTGTTGATTGGTTTTTATACTTTCAAAAAGGCTTATAAACTATTGAGTTTAGATACTAGAAATGTATTTTACTTAAGGGATGTAAAATTTTATGAAACAATTTTTTCTTTCAAAATGAAAACCCGTGGGTCTGCTTTTACAAGTGAAGCAGACCATTTGAAATTTTTTGACAGTCCTGAACCTCAAAGTTCCAATGATGAAGGGAAAGCCTCATCAATTATGGATGGTAGTGACCTTTCTTCTGAGTTTGATACTGCAGATACTGCACACAATTTGTATCTAGAAGAAGGTGTTACATCAACCCAGGTTAATGATAACAGTATATCTGAGGACAGTAGATATAATGTTTCTTCACCTAGTAGGTCTAGGAGTGTTTTCCAACCAGATGAGATACAGACACCTGGTCCAAGAAGGTCCAGCAAGAAGTCTAAGTTGCTTGCTAAGCTGAATGATTATGTGATTAATTCTAGTGTTAGATATGGTATTGAAAAGTTTGTTTTCTATTCTATGCTTAGTGAGTCTAATATGTGCTTTGCTACCAATTTGAATAAGTCTATAAAGCCTTCATGTTATGAAGATGCTATGTACGATACAAATTGGATTGATGCTATGAATAATGAAATTGAAGCTTTGAATAGAAATAATACTTAGACTATTTGTGATTTACCTTCTGATAGGAAGGCTATTGGGTGTAAGTGGATTTATAAAATTAAATATAACTCTACTAGAGAAATTGATAGATATAAGGCTAGGTTGGTTGCTAAAGGTTTCGGTCAAAGAGAAAGGTTAGACTATAAGGAAACCTTTAGGCTTGTTGTGAAAATGGTGACTATTAGATGCTTAATTAGTATTGTTGTTAATAAAAACTGGCCTTTATATCAGCTTGAAGTTAATAATGCTTTTCTTTATGGTGATCTTTATGAGGATATTTATATAACTCTGCCACAAGGTTATGAAAATGTTGAAAAGGGAAAGTTTGTAAACTTAATAAGTCCTTATATGGTTTGAAGCAAGCCTCAAGACAGTGGAATGCTAAACTTACCACTGCTTTGACTGAGCATGGCTTCAAAAAAGAAAGTTCGACTATTCTCTGTATGTTAATGATGATGTGTCATTTTATACATTTTTTCGGGGGTTTAACCCCCTAAATCATGCAAATATACTCAAAATATGTGCTTAATCGTTCCTTTTTGTGTTTTTAGCATTTGGGAAGCTCTTGGAGGAAAAACACATGACTTGGACTTAATTTGGGAAGAAACGGGACAAGATTACAACTTTACACGAAGTGGTTTCAAGAATGCGGGTACAGTGCCTGGAGACGACGTCACAATTCCTAGCGGCGCCGTCAGAACTTACAAGCCACGACGTCAGAAGTTATGTGACGGCGTCAGAACGTAACCGCCTCAAAGAAACCCTTAAGAAGATTTGGCGAAGCGTCGGCGTCAGGATTTTGGCGACGCCATCGCGATTCAATTCCTATAAAATACCTACGTTTTTAGGGTTTTAGTGTGCAACTTTTGGGAGACAAACCCTAAACATTATAGTTCGAGTGTAGCAGCTTTTAGGCCGTTCTTAGGGCCTAAAAACCCTCTTGTATCAGCCTTGAACACATGTTTTAATCAAGTGAAGTCATTTATCCTTTAATCTTTCAATATGTCTATGTGTTGTTTGATTGATTCTTGTTCTTCGCTTCTATGTTCAAGATATTAAGTCAAAGTCTAGTCAAACCAAATGTGAGGAATCTATTCTGCCAAAAGATCAAAGTTATACAAAGAAGAGAAAGTGTTCAGCTCAATATGACAAGTCTACAAAGAGCAAGGGCTAAACTGGAACATATGGCTATATATATCATCTCTTCCAGCTAGGGTTTCTCATAGTTGTTGATCTGATCATTATATCTCTCTCAAAATTGTCTAGTCTCTTATTTTCTGGTGATTGATATCTGATTCTGTCTTGTTTAGTCTACTTGATCAATCTCTAATCTTGCATTGTTTTTTGTGTTCGAGTGATATTGTTGTGAGAGGTGGTGTCTTCCTAAAAGAGATCAGCTGTTTATTTCTTTTGTAATTGTACTGGTTAGCACCCATTTAAGGGACTAATCTTTTTGTATTGTTTGATAATAGCTGGGTACTCGCGCAATGCGATGGCGGGTACCCGGTAACTAAATATAATGGCGAGCAAACGTTTTTCATTTATATGTTTTTTCTAACATAACTTTACAAAATAATGACAAATTTTAATTAAAATAACTATTAATCATACCAATGCAACTATTTCACATCCAAATAACATAAGGTTCAAATTAAAGAGAGTAACATAAGTAGTTAAAGACATAAATTAAAGATAAACGTCAATACAAATGAACTGTAATAAACATTGAAAAATATATCTATGTGATCATGATCTTGAAGTTAGTAAAGGATATATTAGTAAGCTCATGTTAGCAGTTACAAGTTGACTGTACAGAAAAATGTATATGGTGAACAACACTGACTAATGGTTTGTTAGTTTCCTATTAAGGAAATGTTTTTTACTAAAAATTTTTAAGACTTCTTTATTTAGAAGTAGGCTAGATGGGCTAAATGCTTTATAAAATAAGCCTGTTATAAAATAAAGTGCATGAAGACACTTTAATTTTCAGTTTGGAGGCTTTAAATGGCCCCTTTTATAACGGTTTTAATGTTGGTTGTATGCATGAACTTTCTCAAAGAAGTAATCTTTTTTACTTTTAATTTTAAGACTTCTAAAAATAGAATGGGCTAAATACTTTATAAAGTAGTAGAGATAATAAATCACTAAGGGGAGGCTGGTTGAGTGATTACTGAGTTCTGGTGTTGTTTTGATATT
>BQNB010072571.1:4762-24762 GCA_026074375.1 Tanacetum coccineum
AAAAGAAAATTTTCTAAAAAAACAAAATATTTTTTTGATAATTTTTGTATTTTTTATGAATTAAACAAACTTTTAACTAAATTAAATTATAAAAAATATTAAACGATTATGAAAAATTCTGAAAATTTTTCTAAAAATACTAGACTTTATAAAGTACCTACGAAAAATAAGAAACACCAAACAGCTTATGCAATAAGCCCGTAAATAAGCTAAACAGCTTATTAGCTTATAAGTCACAAACGCCCTTAAGTAACAAACGCCTTGGGTCTTTAACGAAAAAGACCCAAGGGCGCAGTGGTAAGGTGTGTTGGTAAGAAGGGGATGTATCGCTTGGTCCCGGGTTCGAGTCTTGCTCACCCGGGCCAAGTGTCTTCCCCTTTTTTTTTTTTTTTTTTGAAAACTCAAAGAAGCAAAGTTGTTAAGCTCGTGGGGCTTAACAACTTTGTCAACTAGAGCTTTTTATGAAAAGCAATGAATAAGCTTAAAAATAAGCTCAAACTTGACAGTTTGGCTTATTTGGGCTTAAAGGCAAAAAGAGGCTAAGTCTTTTGGACTTAGGGTCGAAATAAGCTAGGAACAAGGCTAAAATAAGCTGAGATGGGCTAAACCAATCTAAATAAGCTGTAAGAACACAAGGGAGCTTATGGAATAAGCTCAATAAGCCAGAATCAAAAAATAAGCAATCCCTCAGCCTAAGGGACTCAAAAACAGCCAAAGGGCATGTTTGGGCTTAAAATTAAGCACACAAATAAGCTCTTCAAGTTCTGAAACTTTGAGGGCTTATCTAAGAGCTTATAAGCTCTTAAAATAAGCCAATAACTTGAGCTTAAATTGGCTTAAAGGCTGAGGAAATTAAGCCTAAAGTCTCCCCTTTGCACCAGGGGAGCTTTAAGGCTAATTTTCAAGGGCTTATTTGACAGCTTATTTTAAGCTGTCAAATAAGCTCTAAAAACACAAATAAGCTTAAACAGATTGAGTGCACTAGCTAAACAGCTTGTGCACCAATTTTGAGCTTTTGAAAACCATTTTTAGTTGCTTATTCT
Source organism: Tanacetum coccineum (assembly GCA_026074375.1). Lineage (NCBI taxonomy): Eukaryota > Viridiplantae > Streptophyta > Magnoliopsida > Asterales > Asteraceae > Tanacetum > Tanacetum coccineum. The sequence continues at coordinate 5,806 of BQNB010072571.1, forward strand.
TGGTGTTGAAAATGATCTTTTGGTGTTTAGAAACTGTGATCAAAAGACCTTTGTGGTTTTTTTGACTCACAAAGTCAAAAGACCAAAGGCTTTTGACAGTCTTTTTTAGACACACAAAACACACCCTTTTTGGACACAACACTCAAAATCCAAGTGCTTAATTAAATAAGCACTTGGGATTTTCTTAAAATACTCACAGCCTTGAAAATGGTTTTAAAAACTTTGAAAAACAATTTTGAACCTTTAAAACTTTTGAAAACAGTTTAAATAAGCTTAAATAATCTAAACTAAGGTCTATTGTATGACCATAACCCATTCCACAACAATTTTGACCCGGTTTTCCATAGTTATCCCAACACACCCTTAGTTTTTTAAAAAGTGACTAAAATCTTATAAAAAACTATTTTAAACTGAGTTTCTAAAATGCATAACACTACTTAAGCCTTTTAAGACAAATATAAAGTAAAAAAGCAAGAAATTAAGCACTTGAATAGTATGAATTATTTAGCTAATAATGAAAGTTTTATCTATTTTGAAAAAAATGAAATGAAAGCTTCAATAAGCTAAATTACACATTTGAATTACCACGAATAAGCACAAAATACAGTGATAAGCTAAAAATAAGCTACATGAGCTTAATGCTACAGTAATTAAGCAAAAATTTAAAGAAAAGTACCTCAAATCCTTTTCACAAAAAGGATTTTTTGTGAAGACCTAAATAAGCTCTAAACTCCTACACCTGCTATATAATTTAAGATAATCTAAGCCATAACCCAATAAGCCTTCAATGGTTGCTTTTTCTTACATGCTTCTTTTATATTCCATCAGTTAACTTGCTCATTTCACTTTTTTTTTTCTTGTGTTTTTCTTAACAGTGGACAACAACAGGTTTTAAGGTGCTCAAAAAATTGTGAATTTAAAGGATTTAAGAACATGGGATCTTATAACACAATAAGAAAGGCTTGCCTTAAATTTTCAATTTAACCAATGGAGATTACCAGTACATAAAAAACCTTTTAACTAAAAAAAAAATAGAAATACTTGTAAAATTTCATAAAAATAACTTCCACACAAGCCACTAGGCTTTACAATCTTTATATAGGAAAAAAAAGGGAAAACGGACTTGGAATTTGTTGTCTTCTCCCTTTGTGCTGTCTGTAGACACACAAAAAAAGGTGTTGTTGTTTTTGTGAGTGGTTCACAGCCTCCAATCTTGGCCCTTCAATCCTTCAAAAATCAATCTTGGCCGTTGGGATGATCCCTTGAGAAGTGTGGGATTGCCACATTGGCAATTCTTTACAGCTGGGAACTTAGTGGATGGGGGGGGGGGGGAGGGGATACTGGATTATCCATGGGGGAATTGGGTTGCAGGGTAAAAGGAGGGTAGTTAACCCGTGATTTTGTCCTGGGTTTTTGGGTTTCAAAAATGGCGGGAAATAAAGTTATAAAAAGGAAAGGGGGTGACAGGGTGATAGTTTGTGGAAATGGCAAAGTTGACCCTCCAAGGTTATTTGTTTCATTGCATCCATGGTCCTTGTATTGTTATAACTTTTGGGGACTTGGCAAATTCAGTCCCCAAGAGTTATAACAATAATTGCACCACTCGTCCTTGGTGGTTAAAACTTCTAGGACTTGACAGTTTAAGCCCTTGTGGTGTAACTTTGCTCAAATGGCAGTTTGCACCCTTGCCTTTCATTTTCTCTTTTCTCTTATAAATATAAGTTTAGGGGTTTGGCAATTTCAACCCTTAAACTTATATTTCTTGATGTGTTGACTTTTTGGCTTCGGGGTTGACTTGGGTTGACTTTGGCTTTGACCAGTTGACTTTTCTGTTGACTTTTTGACTTGATTGACTTTTCGGCTTCGATTTGGCTTTGTCTTTCACAGTCTTTTCCATTCCGAGTCCGGTTTTGTCGTTTTGGCTTTGTTTTTCGTCCTTTTCTTAGTTATCCGTTCCTGCACAGTACAATTAGCAAAACAAGCGTATATTTGGCATTTTAAGTCCGTTTTTGGTTATTTTAGCTCGTTTTTAAAGGTAAAAGGTATGTGTAATTAAGCACATACCATTCCTTCTATTCATGTCGCGTTTCTTCTATTCATGATCAGCCGATTATTTCTGAATTCCGGATGTATTTCCAGAAGAACTTCCAGGAATTTCTTCTATCTGCGACGTCGAGTATGACATTGAGTTTGCGTCCGGAGCAAAGCCTATTGCAGAAGCTCCTTATCGCATATCTCCAGTTAAGTGGTAGGAGTTAAAGGATAAAGTTACAAGAGTTGTTAGGACAAGGTTTTATTCACCCAAGTGTATCACCATGGGGACGCTTTAAGTTACTGTTTGTAAGATGAAGGACGGGTAACATGAGGATTTATGTATCGATACACGTAAAGTGAACAAGATCATCTTCGTAATCGTTATTTCCCTCAGTCTCGATAATTTATTTGATCAATTCCAGGGTGCTAAGCATTTTCCAAGATTGAATTACGACCTGGTTATCATCAGTTATGAGTGAAAGTGCAAGACGTTTCCAAGACTGCATTTCACACACGTTATGGTCTTTATAAATTCTTGATCTTACCCATGGCTTCATGCCGGTATTTATGTGAGTAGATAATCGGTTTTCATAAATTCTTAGACACGTTTCGTCATCATGCTCATTGATGACATTCTGATTTGCTCTAAATCTTAAATGATGGGTACACGAGGCACCTTCTTCGCTCTGTTATACAGATTTTTTGACAAGAGAAATGAATTTGTATGCCAAGTTTTCCAAATGCAAGTTTGGTTTGGAGGTTAAGGTGGTTTATTCAGGTCATGTTGTTCAGCAGAAGGAATTAACTATGGAATCCGTCGAAAGATGATGGTTGTCCTAAATGGCCAAGATCGACGTCTGAACGAAGCACGCAGTATTATGGGGTTAGCTGGTCATTATCACAGAGTTGGTTGAAGGTTCCTCTAGGTTTGGCCATACCATTGACTAAAATTACACGAAAGGTTGAGAAGTATGTATGGTACGGAGAGCGAGAGTAGATTTTTGAAGAACTTATGCATGTTTAATTTCCACGCCTACTTCTTTACTCTTCTCATATTGTTTCAGATTGGATTCAGATTTTCAGAAATGCTTTATGAATAAGGGCTATTGATTGTACACTCATGCGGCTATGTGAAGAAATTTCCCTATGTTTTATGACAGCTAATTGCACTAAGAAATGGACTATCTTACTTCTTGATCTGGTAATCTAGAAACTGTGTTTTCACACACAAGGTTAGGAGTATTAATCTCAAGGGCAAGTCAGGTGGGGGACACTTTAACGATCATAAGAGCCCAAATATTTCTTTTTTATTATTTGAACAGATCTGTTTCAGTCATACAATATTGTCAAGATTATTCTTGATAGTAAAAATTGCAAGATATTCCAACAGGAGATCGTGCAACTTCCGGTACTCCGTCAGCTGATTGTATCCGATAAAGGATCCACGTTTCACGTTCGTATTCTGGAAATCATACTCGTCAGGAAGGTCTTACCAACAAGCTTAGTAGACCATTAAAACTTTCAGTCAAATTATTTGTTTCCTTGAAAGTATCGCATTACGAGTGGTGGCAGAAGTTTTGGTATTACAGCAAGATTTGTTTCATCAGATCATTCGGGAAATTATCCGAGGCGTCGTGAGATTTCTTATCGTTTTGGCGTTTCTCTCTGCTTTCACACGTTCATGTTGATATTAATCGTGTTTTGATTCTGATTGTACAAGTATCATTCCTTTCACGATGTCTCTTTTCACTCGATCCAGATTACATGATGGAATAGTTCTCCTTAATGAACCAGAAGCTATTCTAAATTGTAAAGACAGCAGTCTATGAGGAAACAGTCAGATTCCATTGTGTCGTGAATTTATTGGAGGAATCATCCTTCTTTTCAGTCATGTCATGTTTCTAATTCGAGGACGATATTTATTCTTTTTAGAGGTGGGGGAAGAAGTTGTAAACCCTAAAATCATTAACTAAGTGCAAAATTACCCATATAGGCCCCTAATGTCAGAAATCTTAATTAAAGCATGAATAAAATTCAAATCAAGTGTTATAAATGATTAAAAAAAAAAAAAATTACATCATGTGACCAAGTATAAATTTTTATAAGTTATAAATACTTATATTATGCAATAGAAAATAATTGTTTATTATATATATGTTGTTTTGCACGAAATAATTATAAAGTTATACTTATTATTTTACAATTCAATATTAACAAAATAAGGAAATTATAAAATATTTTACGGCAGAAAAATCTAAAATATGATTTTATACTTTGAAATACCGACAAATCTCCGGCCTTCTTCTAGTATATCTTTTATATAAATTTTTATTCTCAATTTGTGATATATCTTAAAAAAAAACATTTCAAAATCCCTAAACAATTAAGTGGCGGCTCCATAATTTTTTTAAAGGCAAGGAACGATTTTGCATTAGGGTTCTTGGTGAGTACATGGGAGCTAAGAAAATTTTTGGTTCATTGGTTTGTAGCATTGATTCGATTTATGGGTTCTTTTGAATTCGAAATACTAGCCGAGAATAAATAAATCATACAATCAATCCATAATTATTCACAGGTTTTTTTATATCATTTTACATTATTATTTACATCTGATTTGTTCATGAGAAAAATTACCATGCTCAGTTTTTTTGATTTTTTAAGCTTTAACATGATCTAAACCCTATAATAATTGTATATGGAATTGTCTTTTGGCTCTAAATCTAATTTATACTTCGATTTTATAATTTTATTGGACTTGTATTTATCATGTATGAATCAGATATATATTGTTAGAAAAAGTGTATAAATGATGTAGATAATTATTGTGGAATTTCTAATTCTTGCCGTTTCTGAAATTATGAAGAAAATGATAGAATACTTGGAAAAGATAGTAGGGTTTGTTGTTTTTTATTTTTACTGGTCTCATACATGCTTATTATATGATAGTAAAATATTATGAAATTATTAGGGAAAATTCTAATAGGGTTTTGTGCAATTTCATTGGTTCTCCGATTTGTGTTTTAAAAGTTTAAGGGGGGTTTTGTTTGGTAAATGTCTGATACTTGGGGACTGTTATGGCATGTTATTTTAATGTATAGATTCTAGTGAAAAAATAAGTAGAAGGGTTAATTGTTCATTTGTTTAATTGTTATGGGTTTTTAAACATGTTTTAATTTATATTTTAATATTTATATATAATTCGAGTTGTATTAAAACTGAGGGGGACCTACAAGGTGTAAAATTATGAAAAGTACAAAAGTATGATCAGTAATTAAGTATGAAGTATGAAATTACCATATTTGATATTATAAGGGTTGTTTTGATAAAAATGGTTAATATAAAGGATTATGTTTAATTAATTATAACTAACAGGACTTATTACAGTATATTATGTAAGATCAAGGTTTTGGATTGTAAAAGACAGAAATAGAAACTACTAATTATCAAGAATAATGCTATTTATGGAATTAAGATGTTAGAAACTTTGCTAATTATAGTAACATGATATTTAATGGAACTTTCTTTCTTTTATTATACCTGCTTTTCTATAGATACACTGCTTTTTTATGGAAACTTACTATTTATAGAAACCTGCTATTTATAGAAACCTGCTATATATAGAAATCTGCTATTTTTAGAAAGTCTATTTTTGGAAAGTTTAATTATGGAAACTTATTAAATCAGGAAGTTATCATTTATGGGAAGGTAATGTTATTATGGAAAGTCTAGTTTTAGAATCTTAACTATATTAGAAGAATGCTTCATTTTTGGAAAAGTAACCCATATAACAAGAATTCCTAAGTTGAAATATTTAAATCCATGGAATATGTTTAATCATTGGTAACGACTAATCAAGGATTCATGTAATTATTGATAGTTACTTAATTTAAGATAGTTTCTAAAAATTGTAAGTTACTATATTAGAAAGTTGATAAAAATAGAAAGTTGCTAAAAATAGAAAGTGCTAAAAATGGAAAGTATCTAATCATGTACAAGTACAACTTTATTGTCCTTTAAACTCGTTTGTTGCCTTTTTGCAGGAGTAGCTTCCTTCTTCATTATACTTATCTTTCCGTTAGGCTGGGTCATTAGGTACGGTTATTTCGTACTGTCAGTAAGGTCATTATTTTCTTTTCATGTTTCAACCCTGTTATGCTATGTTTTCCCATTTCTTTTTGTTTTTGAATTGTTCCGGGTAATGTTGGATTTCTAGACTGTTTGGTTTGCCCAGAGATTAAGTTTACGCTTGTCTGAATTTTTTGATTCTCATCCGTGGTGGATGGGTGGGGTAATGGTCCGTGTTGAGGTGGCTCCGGTGTCAAGTCTCTGTAGCAGTTGTGTGGGTGGGGTCGAGGAGGAAAGTTGAAAGGGGTCTGTGGTCAAGGGCATGGGGGGGCATGGATTTGGCTGGGGCGGTGGGGGGATAGTGGGGTATGGGGGTCAGGGCGGGGGGGGTGGGGGCGGGTGGTGGGGCGGGGGGGGGGGGGGGGGGGGGGGGTGGGGTGGGGGGGGGGGGGGGGGGGGGGCGATGGGCGGGGGGGGGTGGGGGAGGGGGGGGGGCTGGGGGGGCGGGGATGGGGGTGGTGGGGGGGGGATATGGGGGGGGGGGGGGAGTGGGGGTGGGGGGGGGGGGGGGGGGGAGGGGGTGGGAGGGGGGCCGAAGGGGGGGGAGGGTAGGTGGGGGGGGGGGATAGGGGGGGGGGATGGGGTTGGGGGGGAGGGATCGAGTGGGGGGGGGGGGGGGGGGGGGGGGGGGGGGAGGAAGGGGGGGGTTGGGGGGTGGGGGAGGGGGGGGGGGGGGGGGGGGGGGGGAGGGGGGTGGGGGTGCGGGGGTTTGGGGGGGGGTGAGGGGTGGGGGGGGAGGGGGGGGGGTGGGGTGTGGCGAGCGTGTGGGGGGAGGGGAAGATGGGTGGGTGGGGGGGGGGGGGGGGGGGGGGGGGTGGGGGGGGGGGGGAGGGGCAGGGGGGGGGGGGGGGGGGTGGAGGGGGTGGGGGATGGGCGGGAGTGGGTGGGAGGGGTTGGGGAGGGGAGGGGGGGATGGGGTATGGGGGGGGGGGGGGGGGGGGGAGGGGGGGGGAGTGGTGAGGCGGGGGGTAGGGGGGGGGGGGGGGGGGGGTGGGGGTAAGGGGGGGGTCGGCGGGCGCGTAGGGGAGAGTGGGGGGGAAGGGGGCGGGGGGGGGGGAGGGGGGGGGGAGTAGGGGTGTGCGAGGGGGGGGTGGGAGGGGGGGGGGGGGGGTGCGAGGTGTGGGGGGGGGAGGGGGGGGGGGGGGGGATGGAGGGGGGGCGTGGGACTGGGGGTGGGCGGAGGTGGTGTGGGGGGGGTGGGGTGGGGGGGGATCTCGGGGGGGGGGGGGGGGGGGCAGTGGGGTGGGATGGGGGGGGGGGGTGGGAGGGGGGGGGGGGTAGGATGTGCGGGGGGGGGGGGAGGAGGGAGGGGGGGGGGGGGGGAGGGTGGGAAGGGGGTGGTCAGGGGGGGGTGTGGGGGGGAGGGGAGGGGGGGGGGGGGGGGGGGGGGGCGAGGGTGAGGGGGGATGGGGGGGGGGGGGTGGGGGGGGGGGAGGTGGGGGGGTGTGGGCTGGGGAGGGGGGGGGGGGGGGGGGTGGGGGGGTGGTGGGTGGGGGGGGATGGGGGCGGGGGGGGTGGGGGTGGGGGGGGGGGGGGGGAGGGGGGGGTGAGGGGCGGGGGGGGGGGGTGGGGGGGGGGTGAGGGGGGGGGGGAAGGGTGGGTGGGGGGATGGGGGACGGGGTGGGGACGGGGGGGGGTGGTGGGGGAGGGGAGTGTGGGGGGGGGGGGAGGAGGGGGGGGGGGCGGGGGCGGGGGGTGGGCGGAGGGGGGGGGGGGAGGGGGGCGGGGGGGTGGTGAGGGGGGGGGGGGAGTGGGGGGATGGGGGGGGTGGGGGGAGGGAGATGGGGCGCGTGCGGGGGGGGTGGGAGGGGGGAGGTGGGGGGGAGGATGGGGAGGGGGGGAGGGGAGGGCTGGGTAGGGGGGGGGGGGGGGGTGGGCGGGGGGGGGGGGTGGGAGGGGGGGCGGGTGAGGGCGTGGGGAGGGAGGGGTGCGAGGGGGTGGGGAGGAGGGGGTGGCGTGGGGGGGGGGTGGGGAGGGTGCGGGGGGGGGAGGGGTGGAGTGGGGGTGAGGGTGGGAAGGGGGGGGGGGGGGGGGTGGGGAGGGGGGTATGGGGGGGGGGGGGGGCGGGAAGGGGGGGGATGGGGGGGGTGGGGGGGGGCGGGGGGGGGGATGGGTGGGGGGGGGGTCGGGGTGGGTGGGGGGGGTGGGGGGGATGAGGGGCGGCGGCGGGGATGGGGGGGGGTGGAGGGGGGGGGGGGGGGGGGGGGGCGGGGGGGGGGGGTGGGCGGGGGGGGGGGGGGGTTGGGGGAAGCGGGGGGGGGGGGGAAGGAGGCGGGGGAGATGGGGGGGGAGGGGGGGGGGGGGTGGGGTGGTGGTGGGGGGGGGGGTGGGGGGGAGTGGGCAGGGGGGGGGGGTGGGGGGGGGGCGCGGGGGTGGGAGGGGGGGGGGGGGGAGGGGGGGTGGGGGGAGGGGTGGTAGGGGGGGGGGGGCGGGGGGGGGCGGGGGGGGGGGGGGGGGGGGGGGATGTGGCTAGGGGGGACAGGGGGGGGGGGAGAATGGGGGGTGGGGGGGGGGTGGGGGGGAAGGGAGGGGGTGGGGTGGGGGGGTGGCGGGGGGGGGGGATTATGGGGGGTCGGGGGGCGGAGGAGGGGAGGGAGGGGGAGGGGGGGGGAGGTGGGGCGTGGGAGGGGGATCGGGTGGGGGGGGGGAGGGTGGGGGGGGGGGGTTGGGGGGGAGGGGGGCGGGGTGGGGGGGGGGGGCGGGGGGGGGGGAAGGGGGGGCGGGAGGGGATGGGGGGGGGGGGGGGGGGGGGGGGGGGGGGGGGGAGGGGGTGGGGTGGGAAGGGGGTGGGGAGGGGGAGGGGGGGGGGCGCGGGGGTGGGGGGGGGAGGGGGAGGGGGGGGGGGGGGGGGGTGAGGGGGTGGGGCGGTCGGGGTGAGGGGGATGGGGGAAGGCGGGGGGGTGGGTGGGGGGGGCGGGGATGGGGGGTGGAGGCGGGGCGTCGGGTGGGGGGGGGGGGGGGGTGGGGTGGATGGGGTGGGGGGGGGGGGGGGGGGGTGGGGAGTTGGGGGGCGGGGGAGGGTGTGGGGAGGGGGGAGGGTGGGTGGGGGGGGGGGGGGGTGAGGGGGGGGAGGGGGGGGGGGGGGGTGGGAGGAGGGGAGGGGGGGAGGGCGTGGGGGGAGGGGGAGGGGGGGAGGGGGGGAGGGGGGGAGGGGGGGGGAGGGGGGTGGGGATATAGGGGGGGGAGGGGGGGGGGGGAGGGGGGGGTTGTGGGGGGGGGGGAGGGGGGGGGGGGGGGGGGGGCGGGGGGCTGGGTGGGGGTGGGGGGGGTGAGCGGGAACTGTGGGGGGTCGGGGGGAGGGGGGGGGAGAGGTAAGGGCGGGAGAGGGGGGGTGGGGGGGTGGGGGGGGGGTGGGTGGGAGGGGGGGGGGGGGGGGGGGCGAGTGGGGGTGGGGAGTGGGGGGGTGGGAGGGAGAGGTGGGGGGGGGGGGGGGGGTGTGGGGAGGGGGGGGGGGGGGAGGTGGGGGGAGGGTATGGGAGGGTGGGGGAGGGGGGAGGGGAGGGGGGGGAGGGGGGGGCGGGGGGGGGGGGGGGGGTGGGGGGGGTAGGGGGTGGGTGCGGAGGGTGGGGGGAGGGGGGTGGGGGGATAGGGGGGGGGGGGGTGGGGGGTGGGGGGTGATGGGGGGGGAGGGGGGGGCGAGGGGGGTGGGGGGGAGGTGTGGGTGGGGGGGGGGTGTGGGGAGGGGGATGGGGGGGAGGGGGGGTGAGGGGGGGGGGGGTGGGGAGGGGGGAGGGTGGGTGGGGGGGGGGGGGGCGGTGCGGGGAGGGGGGAGGCTGTGGGGAGGGGGGGGGGGGTGGGGGGGAGGGGGGTGGGATGGCGAGGGAGGAGGGGGGTGGGGGGGCGGGGAGTGGGGGGGTGGGGAGGGGGGGGGATGAGGGGGGGGGTGGGGGTGGGGGGGGGGAGGGGGGGGGGTGGGGGTGGGGGTAGGGGGTGAGGGTTGGGGGGGGGGGGTGTAGGGGGGAGGGGGGGGTGGAAGGGGGGGGGGAGGGGGAGGGGAGGGGGAGGGGGTGGGAGGGGGGGGGGGGGGGGGGGTGGGGGGATGGGGCGGAAGGTCTGGGGGGGGTGAGGGGGGGGGGTATAGTCCGGGGGGGGGGGGGTGGTGGAAGGCGGGGGGGGCTGGGGGGGGGTAGGGGGGGAGGGGAATGGGGGATGGGGGCAGTGGGGGGGGGGGGGGGGGGGGGGGGGGGTGGGGGGGCTGGGGGTGCCGGGCGAGTTTGCGGGGGGAAGTGGTGGGGGGGGGAGGGTGGGGGGGGGGGTGGGGGGTGGGGTGGGGGGGGGGCGTGGGGGGAGGGGGGGGGGGGGGGGGGGGGAGGGAGGGGGGGGGTGGGGGGGGGGGGGGATGGGGGGGGGGGGGTGGGGGGGAGGGGGTGTGAGGGGCAAGGGGGGGGGGGGGGGGGGGGGGGGGCTGGAGGGGGGGGGGGTGGGGGGGGGGGGCGGGGTGGGGGGGGGGGGAGGGGGGGTGGGGGGGGGGGGGGGGGGGGGGGGGGGGGGGGGTTGTGGGTGGGGGGGGGGAGGGGGGGGGGGGGGGGGGGGGGGGGCGGGCGGGAGGACGGAGGTGAAGGGAGGGAGGCGTGGGAAGCGGAGGGGGGTTGGGGGGAGGGGTGGGGTGGGGGGGGGGGGGGTGGGCGGGGGAGGCTCGGGGGGGGGGGTGGAAGTGGGGGGGGGGGGGGGGGGGGGGGGGGGGGGGGGGGGAGGGGGGGGGGGGGGGGGGGGTCGGGGGGGTGGGGGCGTCGGGGGTGAGGAGGGCGAGGGGGGATCACGGGGCGGGGGGGGGGGGATGGGCGGGGGGGGGGGGCGGGGGGGGGTGGGGAGGGGGGGGGGGGGGGGATAAGGGGGGAGGGGGGGGATGAGGTGGGGGGGGGGAGGGGGGGGAGGGGGGGGGGGGGGGGGGGAGGGGGGTGGGTGGGAGGGAGGGGTGTGGGGGGAGGGGGGGGGAGGGGGGGGGGGGGTGGGTGGGCGGGTAAAATGGGGGGGGGGGGTAGTGGGGGGGTGGGGGGTGTGGGGGGGGGATGGGAGGCGGCGGGCGGGGGGAGGGGGGGAGTGGGGGGGGTGGGGCGGGGGGGGGGGGTGATGGTTGTGGGGGGGGATGATGGGGGGGGGGGGGGGGGGGGGGGAGGGGGTTGGGTGGTGGGGGGGGGGGGGGGGGAGGGGGGGGGGGGGGGGGCGGGAGGGCGGGGGGGGAGGGGGTGGGGAATGTGGGGGGTGGGGGGGGGGAGGGGGGTGGGGGGGGGGGGGACGGGAGGGAGCGGGGGGGGGAGGGGGGGGGGTGGGTGGGGGGGGGGGGGGGGTGGTGGGAGGGACGTTGGGGATGGGGGGGGGGGGGGGGGGGGAGAAGATGAGGGGGGGAGCGAGCGAGGGGGCGGAGGGGGGGGTGGGTGGGCGGAGGGGGTGGATGGGGGGGGGGGGGGGGGGCGGGAGGGGGTGCGGAGGGGGCGGGGGGGGGCGGGTTGGGGGGAGGGTGGGGTGGGGGGTGGGTGGTGGGGGGGGGGGTGGGGGGGGGGGGCGTGGAGGGGGGGGGGGGGGTGGGAGGGGGGGGGGGGGGGGATGGGGGGTGGGAGAGGGGGGGGGGGGGGGGGGGATTTTTTTTTTGGGTGGTTGGGGGGTGAGGATGGGGAGGGGGAGTGGGGGGGGGCGGGGGGAGGGGGTTTGGGGGGGGGTGGTGGGGGGGGGGGGGGGGACGGGGGGGGGGTGGGGGGGGTGGGGGGGGGAGGGGGGGGGGGGGGGGGGGTGGGGGGGGGGGGGTGGGGGAGTCGGGTGGGGGCGTGGGGGGGGGGGTGTGGTGGGGGGGGGAGGGGGTGGGGTGGGTGGGGAGGGGGGGGAGTGGGATGAGGGGGGGGTGGGGGGAGCTGGGGGGGGGGGGGGGGGGGGGGGGGAAGGGGGGGGGGGGGAGGGGGGGGGGGGGCTGTGGTGGTAGTGGGGGTGGGGGGGGGGGTGGGGTTGGGGGGGGGAGATGGGGGGGAGGGGGGGGATGGGATTGGGGGGGGCGGGGGGGGGGGGCGGTGGTGAGGGGAGGGGGGGTGGGGGGGCGGGGGGGCTGGGGGGGGGGGGGGGGGGGGGGGGGGGGGGGTGGGGGGGGGGGGGTGGAGGGGGGGGGGGGGGGGGCGTGGGGGTGGGGGGGGGAAGGGGGGGGGGGGGGGGGGGGGGGGGGGGGTTGGGGGGGGGGGGGGGAGGGGGGGGGAGGGGGGTGGGGGGGGGGGGGGGTTTGAGGGGGGGGGATTAGGGGCAGGGGGTGGGGGGGGGGGGGGGGGGTGGGAGGGGTTACGATGTGGGGGGGGGGGGGGGGATGAGGGGAAGTAGGGGGTGGGGAGGGGTGGCGGGGGTGGCGAGGGATGAGAGGGGAGTGGGTAGGGGGGCGGGGGGCGGATTGCAGGGGGCAGGGGGGGGGGGGGGGGGAGGGGGGGGAGGGGGGGCGGGGAGGGGGGGGAGGGGAGGGGGGGGGGGGAGTGGGGGGGACGGGGGGGGGGGGGGGAGGCTGAGATGGGGGGGTTGGGGGTGGGGGGGGGAGTGGGGGAGGAGGGAGGGGGGGGGGGTGGTGGGGAGGGGGGGAGGGGGGGGGGGGGGGGGGGGGGGGGTCGGGGGGGGGAGGGATGGGGGGTGGGAGGGGGGGGTGGGGGGGGGGGGGCGGGGGGTGGGGGGGGGGGCGGGGGGGGGGGGGGGGGGGGGGGAGGGGTGAGGGGGGGGGGGGGGGGGGGGATGGGGGCGGGGGGGGGATGGCGCGGGTTCGGGGGAGGGGGGTGGGGGGGGGGGGTTGTGGGGGGGGGCGGGGGGCGGGTGGGGGAGGGGGAGGGGCGGGGGGAGGGGGGGGCGAGTGGGAGGTGGGAAGGGGGAGGAGGGGGTGAGGGGGGGGGGCGGGTCTGGGGGGGGTGGGAGGGGGGGGGGGGGTGGGGAGGGGGGGGGGGGGGAGGGGGGGGGGGGGAGGGGGGGGGGGGGGGGGGGTGGGGTGGGGGGGGGGAGGAGGGTGGATGGGGCGAGGGGGGGGGGGGGATGGGGAGGAGGGGGTGGGGGGGGCGGGGGGGGGGGGGGTGGGGGGGGGGATGGGGGGAGTGGGTAGGGGTGGGGGGGGGGGGGGGGGGTGCGGAGTGGACAGCGGGTGGGAGGGAGGGGGGTAGGGGGGGGGGGGGGGGGGGGGAGGGAGGTGGGGGGGGGGGGGGGGAGGGGGTGGGGGGGTGGGGAGTGTGGGCGGGGGGTGGGGGTGGGGGTGGGGGGGGGGGGGGGGGGGGGAGGGGGGGGGCGGAGGGGGGGGGGGGGGGGGTGGAGGGGGGGGGGGGCGGGAGGGGCGTATGGGGGGGGGGGGGCGGGGGGCGGCGGGGGTATGGGGGGGGGGGGGGGGGGGGGATTGGGGGGGCGTGGGGGGGTGGGGTGGCGGGAGGGGGGGGAGGTGGGGGGGGGGGGGTGGGGGGGGGGGGGGAAGAGATGGGCGGGCTGTGGGGAGGGGGTGGAGGGGGGGCGGGAGGGTGGGGGGGGGGGGGGGGGAATGGGGGGGGGGGAGGGGGGCGGTGGAGGGGGTGGGGGGGTGGGGGGGGGGGGGTGGGGCGGGGGGGGGTGGGGGGTGGAGGGCAGGGGTATGGGGTGGAGGGGCGGGGGGGGGGGGGGGGGGGGGCGGGCTGGGGGAGGGGGTGATGGGGGGGGGATGGGGGGGGGGGGGGGGGGGAGGGGGGGAGAGGTGGTGATGGGCGGGGCGGGATAGGTGGAGGGGGATGAGGGGGTGAGGGGGGGGGGGGGGGGTGATGAGAGGGGGGGGCGGGGGCGGGGCTATAGGGTGGTGGAGGGGGGGGAGGGGGGATGGATGGGGGGGGGGGCGGTGGGGGGTTGGGTCGGGCAGGGGGGTATGCGGGGGGGGTGGTGGTGGGGGGGGGGGGGGTGGGGGGCAGGGGATTGGGGAAAGAGGGGGGGGGGGAGGGGGGGGGGGGAAGGGGTGGGGTGGGTTGGAGGGGGTGGGGAGGGGGGGCGGGTGGGGGTGGGGGAATTGGGAGGGAGGGGGGGGCGGGGGGGAGGGGGGGGGGGCGGGAGGGAGGGGGGGGCGGGGGATGGGGGGGGGGGGCGGGGGAGGGTGGGGGGAAGGGAGGCGGGATGGGGGGGGGTGGGGGGGGTGGGCGGGTGGGCGGGGGGGGGCGGTGGGGGGGGGGGATGAGGGGTGGGGCGAGCGGGGGGGGGGAGGGTGGGGGTGGGGGGGGGGGGGAGTTGGGGAGTGGGGGGTGGGGGGGGGGGGGGGGGGGGTGGGTGAGGGGGTCAGTGTGTGGATGGGGGGCGGGGGCGGGAGGGGGGGGGGGGGGGGGGTGGGGGGGGGGGAGAGGGGGGGTGGGGGGGGGGGGGTGGGGGGTGAGTGGGGGGTTGAGGATGGGGGGGGGTTGGGGGGGGGTGAGGGGTAGGGGGGGGGGGGGAGGGTGGGTTGGGGTGCGAGGGGGGGGGGGTGGGGTGGGGGGGGGGGTGATGGGGTGGGGGCGAGGGGGGGGGGAGGGGGGGGGGCGCGGGCGTGGGGGGGGGGGGAAGGATGGGGGGCGGGAGGGGGGGGGGGGGGGGGGGGCGGGGGGGGGGGGATAGGGGGTGGGGGGTAGTGGAGGGGACTGGGGGGGAGGGGCGGGGAGGGGGAGAGGGCTAAGGGGGGATGGGGGGGGGGGTGGTGAGGGGGGGGGGGGGGGGGGGGGGGGGGGGGGGGGGATGGGCGGGGGTGGGTGGGGGGGGGAGGGGGAGGGGGGCGGGGGGGTTGGGAGGGGAGGGGGGGAGGGGGCGGGGGGCGGGGGGGGGTGTGGGGAGGGGGGAGGGGGGGGGGGGGGGGGGTGGGGCGGGTGGGGGGGGGGGGGGGGGGGGGGTGTGATGGGGTGGTGGGGGGGGATGGGAGGGGGGGGGGGGGGGGGTGGGGGGGGGGGGGGGGGCGGGGGGGTGGGGGGGGGCGGGGGGCATGGGCGGGGGGGGGGAGGGGGGGGGCGGGGGGGGGGTGTGATTGGGATGGGGGTAGGGCGGGGGGGGGGGGCGGTCGGGGGGGGGGATGGGGAGGGGGGGAATGGGGGTGAGCGGAGGTGGAGGGTGGGGGGGGGGGGGAGGGGTGGGGGGGGGGGGGGGGGGGGTGGGGGGGGGGTGGGGGGGGGGGGGTGGGGGAGCGGGAAGGGGGGAGGGGGGGGTGGTTGGGGGGGGGGACGGGGCAGTGGGCAGGAGTGGGGGGGGTGGTGTAGGAGAGGGGGGGGGGGGGGGGGGGGGCGGGGGGGGGGGGATGAGGGGGGGGGGGGTCGTGGGATGGGGGGGGGGTGGGGGGGATGGGGGGGAGGGGGGGGGAGGAGTGGGGGGGGGGGGGCTACGGGGGATGGAGGGGTGGGGGGGAGGGGGGTGGATGGCGGTGGGGGGGGGGTTTGGTGGGGGGGTGGGGGGGGGAGGGTAGGGTGGGGGGGGGGGGGGGGGGGGGGGGGTGGGGGGAGGGGCGGGGGGGGGGAATTGGGGGGGTGGTAGATGGGGGGGGGGGGCAGATTGTGGGGGAGGGGGGGGGGGGGGGGGGGGGTGGGGGGGGGGGGGGGGGGCGGGGGGGGATGGGGGGGGGGGGCGGGGGGGGGGGGGAGTGGGGGGGGTGGGGGGAGGGGGGTGGGGGGGTGGTAGAGAGGAGGCGCGGGGGTTATAGTGGGGGGCGTGGCATGGGGGGCGAGGGGGGGCGGGGTGGGGGATGTGGGGAGAGGAGGGGGGGATGGGGGGAGGGGGTGGGGGGAGGGGGATGGGGTGGGTGGGGGGGGGAGGGGGGGGGGGAGGGTGGGAAGGAGGGGGGGGGTGAGGGGGGGGGGAGAGGGGGGGGCGAGGTCGGGTTGGGCTCGAGAGGGGGGGGGGTTGGTGAGGGGGTGAGGGATGAGGGGGGGGGGAGGATGGGGGAGGAGGGGAGGGGGGGGGGTGGGGGGGGAGGGGGGGGGTGGTGGGGGGGGGGGGGCGGTGGGGGGGGGGGGAGGGATGGGGAGGGGGGGGGGAGGGGGGCTGGCGGGGGGGGGGGGGTGGGGAGAGGGGGGGGGGGAGGGGGGGGGGGTGGGGGGGGGTGGGGGGGGGGGGGGGGGGGGGGGGTGGGGGGGGTGCGGGGGGGGGGGTGGTGAGGGGGGGGGGGGTGGGGTGGGGGCGGGGGGGGGGGGGGGGGTGGGGGGGGGGGGGGGGGGGGGGGGGGGTGGGGGGGGGATGGGGGGGGGGGGGGGGGGGGGGGGAGGGGGGGTGGGGGGGGGGATGGGGGGGGGAGAGGGAGGGGATGGGGAATGGGGGGGGGGGGGGGGGGGGGGGCGGGGGGGGGGGGGGGGTGGGGGTTGGGGGGGGGGGAGGCGGAAGGGGGGCGAGGGGAGAGGAGAGGGGGGGGTGTGGGGCGGGGGGCGGGGGGCGGGGGAGGAGGGGGGGGGTGTGGGGGTGGGGGAGGAAGGGGGGGGGGCGGGGGGAGGGGGGTGTGGGGGGTGGGGGGGGGGGGGGGGGGCGGGGGGGGGGTGGGGGGGGTGGGGGGGTGTTGGGGGGCGGGGAGGGGGCGGGGGGGGGGGGGTGATGGAGAAAGGGGAGGGGGGGGAGGGTGGGGCGGAAGGGGGATGGGAGGGTGGGAGGGGGTGTGGGGGGGGGGGGAGGGGGGGGGGTGGGGGGGGTGGAGGGGGAATGGGGGGGGGGGGGGGGGCGGGGGGGGTGGGCGTCTGGGGGGCGAGTGGGGGAGGTGGCGGGGGGGGGGGGGGGGGGGGGGGGGGGGGGGGGGGGGGGGGGGCAGGCGGGAGGGGGGGGGGGGGGGGGTGGGGGGGGGTGGGTGGGGGTGGGTTGGCGGGGGGGGGGGGGGGGGGGGGGGGGGGGGGGGATGGGCGGGGGGTGGGGGGGGGGGTGTGGGGGGGGGGGGGGGGGGGGGGGGTCGGGGGGGGGGGTGGGGGGGGGGGGTGGGTGGGGGGGGCTGGGGGGGATGGCGGGGGGGGGGGGGGGGGGGGGGTGGGGCGGGGCGGTAGGGGACGGGGGGTCGGGGGGGGGGGGGGGGGGGGGGGGGGGGGGGGGGGGCGGGGGGGGGGGCGGGGGCGGGGGGGGGGGGGGGGGGGGGATGGGGTGTGGGAGGTGAGGGGGGGGGTGGAGGGGGTGGGGGGTATGGGGGGGGGGGGGGGAGGGGGGGGGGGGGGAGGGATGGGGGGGGGTGGGGGGGTGGGGGGGGGGGTGGGGGGGGGGGGGGGGGAGGGGGGGGGGAGCGTTGGGGGGGGGAGGGGATGGAGGGGGATATGGGGGGGGGCGGGCGGGTGAGTAGGGGGGGGGGGGCATAGGGGGGGGGGGGGGGGGAGAGGGGATGGGGGGGGGGGGGGGGGGGCGGGGGGGGGGGGGGGGGTGGGGGGGAGGTGATGGGGTGGGGGGGCGATGGGGGGGGGGGGGGGGGGGGGGGGTGGGGCGGGGGCGGGGGGCGGGGGGGGGTGGGCGGGTGGCGGGGCGGGTGTGGGAGTGGGGGGGGGGGGGAGGGAAGGGCAGGGGGGGGAGGGGTGGGGGGGGGGGGGGGGGGGCGATAGGGGGGGAGGGTAGGGGGGGGGGGGGAAGGGGGGGGGGTGGGGGGGGTGGGGAGGGCGGGGGGGGGGGGGGGGTGGGGGGGGGGGGGGGCGGGGGGGGGAGGGGGTGGGGGGGGGCGGGTATTGGGGTGAAGGGGGGGGGGGTCGGGGGGGAGAGGGGTGGGGGGGGGGGGGGGGGAGGTGGGGGATGCTGGGAGGGCGGTGAGGGAGGGGGGTGGGGGGGGGTTCGGGCGGGGGGGTATGGGGGGGGGGGGGGGGGGAGGAG
This sequence comes from Tanacetum coccineum, assembly GCA_026074375.1. Taxonomy (NCBI): domain Eukaryota; kingdom Viridiplantae; phylum Streptophyta; class Magnoliopsida; order Asterales; family Asteraceae; genus Tanacetum; species Tanacetum coccineum. Next base: position 23,692 of record BQNB010072571.1, read on the forward strand.
GGGGGGGGAGGGTGGTGGTGTATGGGGCGGGGGGGGGGGGGATGAGGAGGGGAAGGGGGGGGGGGGGGGAGGGGGGGGGGGAGGGGGGGGGGGGGGGGGGGGGTGGGGGGGGGGGGGGGGGGGATGGGGGGGAGGGGGGGTGGGGGAGGGAAGGGGGGGGGGGGAGGGGGGGGGGGGGGGGGGCGGGGGGGGTGGGGGATTGGGGGGGGGCGGTGGGGCGGTGGGGGGTGGGGGGGGGGGGGTGGGGGGGGGGGGGTAGGGGGGGGTTGGGGGGGGGGGGGGAGTGGGGGCTGGGGGGGGGCGGGGGGGGATGGGGGGGGGGGGGGGGGGTGGATGGGGGGGATGGGGTGGGGGGTGGGGGGGATGGGGGGGGGGGGGGGGGGGGGGGGGGGGGGCGGGGGGGGGGAGGTGTGGGGATGGGTGGGGCGGAGTGGGGAGGGGTGCGGGGGGGGGGGGGGGATTGGGGGGGGGGAGGGGGGGGCTAGTGAGGTGGGGGGGGGGGATATGGGGGAGTGGGACTGGAGGGGGGGGGCGGGGGGGGGGGAGAGGTGGGGGGGGGGTGGGGGGGGGGGGGGAGGAGGGGGGGGGGGGGGGATGGTTGTGGGGGGGGGGGGGGGGAGGGGGGGGGGGGCTGGGGAGGGGGAGGGGGGAGGGGGTGGATGGGGGGGGGGGGGGCAGGTGATGGGGGAGAGTGGGGGGGGGGGGGGGGTGGCGGGGGGGGGTGGGGGGGGGGAGGGGGGCGGTGAGGGATGGGGGGGTGGGGGGGGGGGGGGGTGGGGGGGGGGGGGGAAGGGGGGGGTGGGGGGGCGGGGGGGGGATGGGGGGGGGGGGGGGGGGGGGGGGGGTAGGGGGGGGGAGGAGGGGGTGGGTGGGGGGGGGGCGGGGGGGGGGGGGTGTGGGGAGGTGGGGTGGCGTGGGGGGGGGGGGGGGCGAGGGGCGGGGGGTGGGGGAGGGGGGGAGTGGGGGGGTGGGTAGCGGGGGGGTGGGGGGGGGTGGTGGGAGGGCAGGGGTGAGGGGGGGGTGGGGGGAGGGGGGGGCGGGGGGCGGGGGGAGTTCGGGGGGGGGGGGGGG
>BQNB010072571.1:27262-32396 GCA_026074375.1 Tanacetum coccineum
TATCCATGCTTTGAATGTTCCACAGTTTTCCACCGTGTCCTTCCCTTCAGATTCTCCACAACACATTATGTTATTATACGACATCTTGTACCCTTGTTAAACATGTTTTTCCTATTTTACATTTTCCCTCATGACTTACCTTACAGATTCTCTCAGGACACTGACGATTCATTATTGCTTTGCTTCATGTTTATTTTATTCATGAAGTATATTTATCTTACTGTATCATTTTATCCGTTCAATGAGCAATCGTGCTCAGCCGTTATTTCTTTCATGTTTCTTTACGGAGGTACTTGGCGATGGGATTTTGGGCAAGTGAGATTGTATTAGGAGAGAGCTACCCTTAGACTTACTTTATAATATGGACTTCCTCATGTTTTATGCTATCTAGGACTACGTATTGTGTCCTTAGTAGAGATTCCATATGTTTATTTCATTGTTGCAGTAAAAAGGGTGAGCCGACGTTTTAATTCCGGCTTCTGCTTGTAATTTATTGCTATGGCGTATACCTTTATTTGCTTGATAGAACCATGATTTTGATCGTTTCCCGGCTCCTTTTCGGAATTGTGGGTCGTTACACTTACATCTTGACGTAGCGCAACGTTATTTCCTCCACCAGATTCTAATACATAATCTAGAGAAATTACTATTGACTGTCAAACAAGAGGTATGATCTTGAAAATAATGTTAGAAGTCGTAGCCTATTCAAATGATCTAAATTGTGAAAGGAGGTAATTATAATTATGGTGTACAACATAATTATAAATGCATCACACACGTGGACTTGTGACCTTGATTAGCCTAACTTAAATTCATTCAATTTAACTTTAAATTAAGTCTCGGGACGAGATTTCTGTAAGGGGTGGAGACTATAACAACCCAAGAATTTTCATCAACCTATTTTACTATTATCACAATTATACGGGAAAATTTTTCGCTTTATTACATTACATATATATCTCAGTATGTCATAACTAAAGTAGACGAGCTCACGCAACCTATCTATGACCATCCTATCTTCATATATGTCAAGCAAACATCATAACATGTCAAGTCAATATCATCATATCCCTTTTACAAGGTACATTATTCCTATAATGTACTATTCGCAACGTTATATCTAAACGGGCTTTAAACCGTTTGATATAACACTCTAATCCCTAATTCCATAAAAGATTAATATATAAAGTAAATGTACAAGCTACTAAAGCATATGTACAAGTATCATAACATCTCATATGAATATACATTCTATCCAAAGAAGTACATGTCCTTTAAAAGCTCCATATGCATATGGTCATTAAGCTTGTCTCTAAAAATAGCCATTTTACATCGTGGTCATTCAATTTCTTCACCACCACTTGTGATACAATAGCTAAGTATACTAATTTTCATTGTGTAAACCCTAATTATTATATTCATAAGCCTTCACACACATATCTACACTCAAAACCCTAATTCAAAAGTCAGAAACCCTAACCCGAGCTAAATACTACACAATGACCCGTTTCTTCATTTTAATCCATTTTAAACCTTAACCAACACTCAAATAAGTTGCAATAACTTATTTTACAATCATATCAATCCTAATCAATCATCATTCCATCATCATTTCATCATTCTACTTCAATTATACAAGAAACAAATCCAGAAAACCCTAATTGTACCCTAATTGTGATTTTGACCCGTTTACTCATTTTCAGACCATCTCATTCTCAAGTAAGCAACCAAGAGTCATTGTAAACCCATAAAATAAGTTTACAAACCTTTATCCATCATTAACCATCCTTGCTTCAACAATGTACGAGAATTACAAAGCTAGAAAACCCTAAAAGCCTTATATGAACCCTAATTCCAAGCTACGACTTATTCTTTCAATTTCAACCCATTTTAACTAAAACCAATGATCAAACTTCATTGATAATACTTTATTTAAGCTCTAGGATCTGTATTCCATCATTCCTAATCAAGAGTATGCAAAATATAAACCAAGAAAGTCAAGAAAACCCTAAACGTGCCCTAATCAAACCCGTGACCTCATTTCTTCAATTCTAATCCGTTTTAACCCAAACCAATTGCTAATCTTTGCTAATCCTTCCTATATCAGACCTTGGCTACATATATTAACTATCCTTAATCATCTATACACGAAATAAAGACTTGAAAACTTGTGAAACCCTAGTCGAACCCCAAAATAGCCCGAACCCTTTCATACTCAATTTTGACCCATTTCAAACCATTCCAAGTGCAAATAACTTATATGAACTCCTTCTAGAAACCCTTAAGCAGCTTACCCACCTCCTTATACCTTTCCTTGGTCAAAAATCAAGCCACATGAGTCTCTTTTAAACCACAACAGCCGCGGCATCCATCTAGGGTGTCCACACCATCAACCTACAATCCTAGCTCATACAACTCACACCATAGCTCCCACACATCACCTACTAGACCCTCCACATGTCCATGAATAGATCCTAAGTGTTACTTAACCTCCTTGGTCTCAAACTAGTATAAATAGGGACCTTATGTCTTCATTCCAATTTGCACCACATCTCTTCTTTCTCAAACCCATAAGGCAGCAATAATTTGCTCCCATATTATCCTAGGATTATTAAAGAAGTTCAAGAAGCGAAGCCCTAATGAATTGAAGCCCCGGAGTAAAGATACAAGGTGTACGAGTGGAAATACTACCTGAAACGACCCGTTTCCACCATTTTTGCTCCTTGAAGCTCAAACCCAGGTTTTGAATATTCTACTTCTATTACTACACCCTTATAATGTTCATATGATCCTAAATATACTCTTGTTAAATTTTCATAACTCAATTCATGCTCATTTTCCATTTTGATCCAAAACCGTACACCCGAAACCCTAATTTTGCGTTTTTCTTAAAACTAAATGTTATAATGGTTAAATATTGTTATAATCTATCCTAACATAAAATTCAACTGGTTTCCACAATTTACTACCAGGAACTGGCCTAATAGAGTGTTGATAAGCTTCTAACCATTTGTTTTTACTATAAAACTGACTTACCCCTAACTCAGGCTCCATCTTCATGTGGGTATAAGCTGCACCTGCATGAACACATAGGATTCCACTTAGTTCCCACATTCTACAACTGCATTTCCTTGTATTCAAGTTCACTCCATAAGCCTCATCACCTCTTCATACTTCTACCTCTTGAAAGGCACTTGGGAAAACCAACCAGAATCTAATAATGAATACAAAGTTAAATGTTATTCATAATTATTAAACTACACATATTCAAAATACAAAGTGTGTTTCAATATTTTTACCTTTGCTTTATTTTCAAGTGCTCCAACTGTCTTCTGACTTAAGGTGTGATTGTGTCCTCTAACTCAGATGCCTTTTTGTTTATATGCCACATCCTCTGCATCAGGTAAATCCTAATATCCTCTAGCATGGTAATTATTGGCTTCCCCCTAGCACCTAAGATTCTTGAATTGAAGCTCTATGAAATTCCATTTTCAAATGCGCTTAAACCCGATTATATCGTATCACAATACTAGGGTGTTCATTTATTAATGATTTCATCTTTGGTATTACGTTTTTATGATGAGTATTATTGGGGTTTACTGATTTTTAAGTGCCCTTGCTCCTCAAAACGTTTACTGAGTGACTTCTGAATTAATGAATGCCCGAATCAGTGATTCAATATTCCAAACTTTCAATCAAATCAGAACTCTTAAACCATAAAGTTCAATGTACAATCTTCCTAAGGACTTGAATTTTACTAGGTTGGTTGTGACGTCTGGTATTTACTATCATTTTAATACATCACATTCCCCGGTTAAGATTGTGATTACGGTCGTCAGCCTTCATTTCAGAATATTATTACATCTACTAACCATGTGAGTTTCATTAGCTCGCCTTTCCAACTTTGTTTTATTTTTTTTAGTCTTTTAATGTTTTATACTCGAGGGGGAAGGGGAGGATACATGCTTGTTACAAACTCTTTTACATACTTGTTTATCTTATAACAATGTGATTACTTTTTAAAGGCTTAATGAATTCATAACCCCATATTTCAATCTTTTAAATACTTTATAAACCTATGATACCTGATATAAACCATGAATGCAAGTGTTTTTCTAAATGTATGCTATCCAGATATATATAATTGCCTAAGTAGCTTCCAGTGCCATTATTTCAATATCATGAATATTTAATTACTTGCATTGCGATTTATAGTGAACGCCGAAATATTGTGAATTGATCTATTGGGGGTGACGGCTCGTTGGTATACAATGCTTGGGGTAGGCCAAACGCACTATATTTGTTTAATAGGAAAATTGGCAAGTTATCTTTTCAATGGATATCTGTCCTAACAATTCACTTTGGTTGATTTCTGGTTAATGTATTGCTGTATGAGCTTAGGTAAATAAATAATGTTACCCTGATTTTACATGATAATTGTCTTCGTTGCACATTATTATCCTTATAATGATCTTGCATTCAACCCCATATGAAATATTCTACTATTTTCCCATGATAATAATGTTTCCATGATACTTTTTATCCAGTAATGCCAATATTTCCATTATAACTTGTATTCAATTATTACATTTCAAACCTATGAATTTCACTCATCCATTGTGTTGACTTTTTAGCATGTCTATCTTAGGTAATTGAGCAAGTTGCGGCACAGAGTGGCATGGACTCAAAGATGGCTGAACTATTATCATTCAAACATAATATTTTTGATTTTGGGACCTGCATTTTGTAAAAGCTCTGATTATAATGAATGATAACTAAAATTTTCCAACAACATCTCTTTTAAAGTTGTTTTCTATGATTATGATTGTTGTATCCATGAAGTAATACCCCAGATTAGCTTCCACTGCTATATTGTAAAAATGGGGGTGTTACACATTCACCCACATAGTAGTGCCAGTTCATGAAAACGTTGGTTGTACCCTATTACATCGGTACCTTTCACTTTCAATTCCCACAGTTCAACTTTGAGTTTCTTAATCCCGGTCCTTGGGCAGTACTTGTTAGTCATTTTCTTCTTCAGTTCAGTCTATGTCATTGCATAAGCAATGTCATTACCAACAATCCTAATGTGGGAGTTCCACCACGTTAGAGCATTTCCTAGAAGAGTACAAGT